>APFE031536934.1:0-23865 GCA_000404065.3 Pinus taeda | reverse complement strand
AGTGTATGATATGGTACTTTAAGGATAGGGGAAGGTGTATGAACATCAAGAAACAAGTTTTTCCATTGATTTGACCGTCCAAGAGAAATTGGCTTCAAAACCCTAGGAGAGGGAAATGAACTTGCCAAGGCACAACTAAAGCATGAACAAGATGTAAAATGACTCATTAGACACTGACATGATAATTAAAACCCTATGAATGATGATAGACTCAGCTAAATGATAATGATGACATAGACTGCCATTTGGACAACTTTAGAAGGAGTGAAAGCAAACCCTAGACCTAATGCCTAGTGACCAAATTTTTCTTGAAAACTCTTTGAAATGACAAAATTTGACCTTGACACTTCAAAATCACTTTATAAGAGCACATTTGATCACTGGAGGAAGGCTGTAAAGACTGACACTAACACCACCTACTGAAAAGTTTCAAATACTAATTCCTACGGTCGGTTTGCCTGCTAAAATCTCCACAAGATTTAGGGCCTTTTCCTCCTCTCCAAATTCACCATAGCTCACTTAGCAAATGAATCCAAATTGGAGGGAAAATGTCCTTTCATTGAAAAATCCCTAATTTTTCTATCGCCCATTGTGACTAGACCATAGCTCAGTTTGACAAATGGTTAGAACCGTTGGAAAGCTCTCACTGAGCTCTAAAATGAGTCTTCTTCAGTTTTAAATGATGTGACACTTCATCAGAAAACCATTTTTCCAAGAAGGTCACTTCGTCGCCCCTCAAAATTGACTTTCGTCATAAAGCAACACTTGTACTTTGAGCTCCACCTCCTCGAAATACTTGTCATACCATATGCCAATTTTCATCATGAGTAACCATCCTTTACTCATGTTTTCATGGTCCCCATTGGGCCTAGTCTGTGTGGCAGCGTCATCAAGTCACCCTTGTTCAAAGCATCCACAATGAATCACCCTTGCATCCTTGGATTCTATTTCATGTTCCATTATCTCATGTCACAATATTCAATCCACATTTGCATACCGTTCATCCTGTGTCGCCCATTTTGGCCTCCAGTCATAATATCCCCATCCCCTTTAGAGTTGAGTCAGTTGCTGCCAGGTCAACCATGCACTTTATGCTTGGACTAGGGAAGTCATCTCTTTGTCCCTCAGTGATCTTTTCCCCATTATCCCTGGTGTCAGTGCATCAGTCACATTACTATTTTCCCTCGTGCTTTAGTTGAGGATCCTCATTGCCTCATTTATCGCGGGACCTATTCTGTCAACATCAACTCATTTATTCCAGAAGAACGACCTAGAGGGCGGTGTATCTTGGTTCTATCTTCCATTCTTATTCGATTCCATGGATTGAGAAAAGGGTCTCATTATTACCCTTTGACTTGGTCGTTTCATGTTCATGATCCATACACTTGATGGTCCAATGATGCAGTAGATTGTACCAGTCATTCTCGAGTGTGTGAGATGTTTTAGACGTCATGAGGGGGTGGCCCTTCAGGTAGCCCCCCACATGCCTGAATGCATACCTACTATGCTATAGCCTCAGATGTAGTTCCATAGAGTTGATGGGTTCGGTTCATACTGATCACAGTGTTCATAGCATGCACGTCTCCTCCAGATGATCCATTCAGTTTTGTAGAGCCCTTCCTTGTTCAACAGGGCTTCTTTGGTTGTCCTACCCTCCCTCCCACCCATTTTTTGAGGGAAGGGAATTTGTATCTCATGTACTCAAATATTATTGTATTCAGTCCTTGCTCATATTTTTACCAGGTGCATTATGTATATGGGACACATTGTATTATTTTCTGGATCTGTTATGCCAACATGTCATGTACCATTCAACATGTACTTCATTGCTTAGTTTCATGTTTCTGGGCAAACCATTATTTTTGTACTAAGTTATCTCGGTGGGTATGGGTATGCCTCCCCCGCCTCATTGAGGTCCGGTACCACAACAAAAAAAAAGAGACTTGCATTAGTCTCGCCCCCTCTGTCACTATCCTCTCTCAGCTCCAGCTTCATTGGTTTCTCTCTCTCTCTCCTTGACTCCCTTGTGTTGTCTAAGTGATTGTGTCTTTACAACGTACTTCGGTCATACATTTTTCTCCTAACACTCGTACGTTGGGGGGAAATTTGTTATCACCAAAAAATTAATCATCTAGCCTAATTTACTAGATGGATCGAAGTACACCATGTAAAGCCAATTTTACCATAGTAAAATTGCTTTCTCTATGAGAAATTACTTAATAAACCACCTTTATTAAGAAATTTATAGTTAAACTCATGAAGAATAATTAAATAAATCACTATTTATTTGATTTTCTTCTAGGAATAATTAATTAAACCATTGTTTTATTATTCCTTGTTAAATTTGACCCAATCATGAAAAATAAATAGATAAATCATTATTTATCTTATTTTTATCTAAGAATGATTAATTAATCACTAATTAATTATTATTCTTTGACTAAATCCCCTAAGAATAATTAAATAAATCATTATTTGTTTATTATTCCTTAACTAATTCATTGAGATAATAAATAAATCATTTATTTATTTATTATTTTCTAAATAAAATTTTAAATACTTTTCCCCTCCTAAACAAATTATAAAAAAATATTCCAGGTGGTATTCCAAGAATGGATCAATAATATTTTATTATTGCTCATTATTCGAGGATAACTCAATATTTTGTTATAAATAGGAGGGTTTTCCATTCATTATTCACTTTTTGATTATTTTCATTGTTGCACTCATTGTTGTAACTCTGATTATTTTCATTGTTGCACACCATATTTTTGTTGGGTTTATGCATTACAGAAGAGAGAGACTCTACAGAAGCTAAATACGTTTGAGGATAGCCAAGAACCCATCCCATATAGGGGGACTGGTAGCATATATTTGTTCCCTTCACAGGTGTTATAATAAAATCATTCTTTACATATCTGGTTTCCATTGGATGTTTTGAGGTTATTACTCTTTATTTCATTGTTTAACTATGATTACAACATAGATTAGAATTTTGGCAGGTTTTGTTTCTATCAATATCTGCAGATCTACAATGTTTAGCAGTCATTTCTGTTGTTGAGATTGTTTTTCATCCATAATCTTAAGTGGGTTCTTTTCATACATCATTGAGAAGAAAACACTACAACAGATGGAAATATTATGAAGAGTTAGATCAAAAGAAAATATGCATGTTATGGGTTTTTGATGCTTTGCTTGATCTAAACTAAGTATGCACCTGAGAGTTTGATGATGGATGAGATCTAGTAGATCTGTAATAATTATGCATCGATGAATACAATGATGGACGAGGATCATGAGACCTAAAATGACTTTTCATTGTATGATATGATCATGGATTGACTAGATCTAAGTACTGATGCATGTTTTTATCTCTAAATATTATGATCTGGGTCTTTCTGAATTTCTGAAGAGCTGCATAATTTTAGGTCAAAATTTGTAGATCTATACATTGGTTGGTCTCGGGAAAACCGCGTATACACGCATGTTGCCTTCTTCAAAGTATCGTATACAAAGTAGAGGTTTATGTTCATAAATGATTGATCAACCTTATCCGTACTGCTGATTTTCTACTATATGTTAATGACGTCCTCATGATTGATCTGGGTTAGGTGATAATGTTTCAAGTAGAACTAATTGAATGAAGAAGTTGAATTTGGTTATTGATTGATTGAAGAATACTTGCTGATTGTGATTGAAGATCAGAGACACTTATGTGATTGGTTTAGAGTGATGCAGTAGATCTGAGTATGATTCAATGTTCTTTTCAAAATTACAGTGGTTAAGTTTTCAATATATTAAGATCTGTATGCGGGTTCCTCTACAGAAAAGTGCATATGCACGCAGGTTTCCTTAAGTGAAGTAGCATATACATTTTGGCATTTGAATGATCAGGACTGCAGTTGATTCTATGTGTTGATGCAGTATTTTGGGTTCACTTTCGTGTATTGGTTATGATGATCTGACTGTTCCAGTTGATTGGTTGAGTTTTTATTAAGTTCCAGTTGATTGGGTTTTCAGTGATTGGTTGATTCAATTGTGTCAGAGATTGATGATTGGGTTTAAGCGATTGGTTGATTTAGTTGTGTCAGAGATTTATGACTGTGTTATGGTGATGAGTTACGATTTGAATATTGATATCAAACTTAAGTGTTGATAATGGGTCTAGTCTGAAAATTTGATGAAAAGTGGCCTACAAGTTATGATGTATTGAAGCAGGTGGATCCAGTGTGAAAATTCATGAAACACAGTCCATGGATGTTGCTGAGGGTTGGAGCCTTCAGTGAGGAAGTCAAAGCTTCCTACCGGTAGTAGCTAGTGATCAGATTAGGGGGTTGGAGCTCCCTTCCAATAGTAGCTGGATAACGAGTGAAGGTTGTAGCCTTCTGCAAGTTGATGCCTACATACTGGTACAAGTTTACATCAGTACAAGAACCAGGGGGTTCGAGCTCCCTTCCAGTAGGATTTGGAGAACAAATGAAGGTTGTAGCCTTTTGCAGTTGGGTGCTTGCGCACTGGTATGAGTCTACACCAGTACAAGATTCTAATTTTTTTCTTCTTTATATTAGAAGTAAGACAAAGACGACAACAACAGGTGGTTTTTTTCTCGCATTGGGTTTCCACCTTAAATCCTGGTGTTCATGTTGTTGAGGGACAAAGTCCCCTAGGGTTTTGGGTCAACAACCTAGCAAAGCGGGGGTTATCTACAGTAAAAAACAAGCATTCCACACAGCGATGATACTTAAATAAGCAAACTATGCGAAGAGAGGTGCACTTGGGGGTCCTTCGTTTGGGTAGATCCAGCCAAGGTCCAAACCCTCTTGGAGTTCCTCTCAATCCTTGAACCTGCAAAACAGCCAATTCAAAGAAGCATAGCAACATATGGACCAAGTATCATATAGAAATCAACTTCATAACATATTGAAAGATGGTTAGTTATACAATTGAAACAATTATTCATGTGTAAACCATAACAATAACATCATATGCATAAAGAATATTGATTTCGAGAACAAGACAAATGTTTATTTATTGTAGATAACTAAAACAAAGAAAGGAATGATATCACCTGAATCTTCCTCTTGATGGCTCCAAGCGAAACCGTCCTCTGGATCCGTCCAATCCCAAGTCTTCAAAAAGCTCCTTCCATGACTCACACAAAGATATCTCAACTAGTGAAATTACATCGTAACTCAAGGAAACAAGGGTTTCCTGTAGTGGGGGAAGTGCTAGAAGCACAAGGATCTTTAGACCTGATCAGGGATAATCTCAGTAGAGTAATTTCCTTTCTATTCTCTCTTCCCTTAGGCCTTCCCACTGAAGCCTTTTTATACTTATCCCAAAGTAGTTTTTTAGTTGGGAATTCGTTGGGAATAGTTGGGCCACAGGAATTAATAGGTAATCAACAGGTAAAACCTGTGATCTCCGCCTAAAATTAAGGATATTTAATTTTTTTAAAGTGTTTTAAGACATATACACAGGTTCGATATACACTGACCTGCGTACACATGCATTTAGCTCAGGTCAATGTCGCGTATAGGGAGTAAAACACTGTTTTTTTAAGTATTTGGACCAGGTTTGGAAGGAGGCATTTCCCTAGGCCATAAATACAACATCAAAAATATCAAGGGCGAGATTTGGAGCTACAACAGATGCCCCCTAATATATGAGGTTAGAAGGGGTACATGATGGTCGAAATGTATTAAGTACATGGAAAGAAAACTTGTCAAAAATTGAGAAGGACTTCACCAAATTTCAGCCTGCCAAGCCACAAAAGGAGATCAGAAAGAAACACTGTCTGAGGTGGGCATACCCATGCTCAGAGAAAGTAAAGCATGTCCGCATATCAAGTATAAGCGGATCCACTAAGTATACAAGTATAGAAGACTGGAAATACATAATGGATCATCTGATCATGATCGAACAAGTACATGTCTGAATATCACATACAAGAATGTTAATGATGTTGAAGGATGAAGTTGATCACTGATATCAAAGACTGATCCCAATAGTACCAAATGAACATGATGGAATAAGATGGCACTACACTGCAAACTCAGGAGCTAGCATACAGAATGTCGCCATGGATGACTGCAACATATAAGGTGGAATGGTATCAACTAGCAGCATCAGGAGCAACTGTTAAGTGGACCAATGAATGCTAATGCAACCCAAGGTCTTCACTGACCACCGTGGTACATTTCTACACAATGGGAATGAATGAGTTGAAGTTGACCATGTGAGAAATCGTTTGATTACCGGTCATTGATGTATACCATTAAAAAACACGAGACTACTCACCGATGATGATAATGAGATTCAAGGTACCCCAGTACAATCTAACAAGTGTGAATAAATGATCTGAAGTCAAACACCTGGAAGAATCTATCGATCAGGAGACAATGATGGTTTCCCACTATCGATAGCGCATGATCTGCCACTAATGAATACAAACCCCAAGGTATTGCCAAATGGACTCTAGACCTTTTCCCCAAACCAATGAGTCATAGTCGATGGGGAAAGATCCACCTTCAAGGCATCCTTCATCAATCTAGCACGAGTGTAACCCACAGGCCAATAATGTGGAAGGAATTAGATGAAAAAGTTGTAGTAACCCAACCGAAGCACGTTTCCGGCGTACACAAGATGTGGCTAGCGCACGACAGAAACCCTCTGAACCAACCAATAATGAAAGCTGACACAGAGGCGAGGTATCCAACAATAGGGTTAAATGGAAACCAAGATACTACATAAATCCCAATGTGTGATAGTGTAAGATGATTTCGAACACAAGGGAAACCACTCAGTCAAAGACCTATGATACTGATCGATGTTGAGCACAAGGTGACCTATCAATAATGAAAATAGGGCCAGGGTGCGGCTCGAGGCCTGTCCTCAGAGCAAGATGTTGTCATCGATAAGGACAATACCTGCCAACAAGAAGTTAATGGAGACCTTCTCAAACCAGCACGAGTAAAGGACCAATATAGCTAATGTGATGATAGACAAGACACTGACAACCAGGGATGGTTGACTGAAAAATGAGTCAAGAGACACCGCAGAGAGGTCGACTCTGGCTAACTTCCCTTGAACAAAAGCACGACTCAATGATGACTATGTGGCAGCATATGATGACTCTGTATAAGTTCGTCATGCATGAGGCACGAATGAACTCTCCATATGATTGGAAGAGACAACCAATCAGAGGAGAACTGACTCAATAACAAGGATAAGCCGTACCTAAATCAAACTAAATCCCGCCCAAATGGAGGAGACTTTGTTTTGAGTGCTTTGTTCAAGGCTGACACGACTGACTCTAGCTGCCAAAAATAAATGGAAATATTGTCCAGTTCCCGCTCTTTTCTGGACTATATAATTTTTTTGTATTTTTATTTAAGCTGGAAAAAGAATAAAAGAATGCTATAATACAGTGGAAAGAACAAGTGTCAGTGAAGCAGATGATCTAGTTCTTGGGATTGGAACAATCCTATGCTCAATGCAGGGAAGCAAAAACTGGTCAAAGACACTCAAAGGTATGTTCCTTCCACAGGTCATAGTGTGTCAAGTTGCAGAAGTTAAGGGACTGCAAGTTTGATTTTGCAAATGACTTGGTCAAAATTTGGCTTAAACACGAGTCCAAGTGAAGCCGGCTAAAGGCCAAAAGGTGCAAATAGTCAATATGCAATGCAGTAGTACAACTCAACACGAAGGAGACTCTAGGATATAAGGCTAGAACGAAGCGAAGAAGCAAAGAGGAATGAGTCTTTAGCGCATAAGTCATGGAGGGACTAAAGAGGACTCCCGAGTCTAAGAACAATAAATTAGCATGAGTGCCAAGTGACAACAAGGTACTATCTAGGGCACTTATGATATTGTAGGCTCTACCACACAAGTCATGATACTTCTAAGCAATGAGAAGGTTCTGCACCATAACTTGGTGGGGTCGATCCTAAGGCCAAAATGGGAAAGGAAACTAATAAGTGCATAGTGCAGGTGGAAAAACCTAACCTATATGCCAGTTTCGAGAACCAATACCTTTCAGAACGGATCAACCATAAAAATTTCCAAAGAATAAATCTTCCAAGTTCTGTAAACATAAATAGGAACACTCGACAAGAAGTTAATACATCCCACATATGAACTTCATATAAAATCTTGTGTTATAGAATACAAAACTTGAAAATGCATACCTTATATATACAATATGGTACAGGGAACCACACAACCTTGCGGCTTATGCATAATAGTTATTCTGGACAAACCCCTTGTAGGGCTTAGGCCAAGGACTCCTTTGGTACTCAAAACTCATGACTTCAAAGAGTTCTTCCTGTGACGAAAAATCAAATTCCGAGAAATCATGAGAACTACAAGGATCAAAAGAGGGAATTAAAGGGTCCCATGTCCCTATGGGAAGAATCTCTCGGTCAACTGTCGGGAATAAGTCCCAAGAAGGAGAATAATAGGTCAAAGGATCCTTCTCAGAAGAAATTTAACATTAAGGATTCAATACCACATAATTCACTCATGGTGGGGTAGAGTCTATTTGAACACTTGGAACAAACCAAGGGTATTCTGTAGTAAAGTTGAATTAGGGTGGTGATTATCAGATGCAAGCTGATCAATAGTGACAATATTCCTGTTATGAAGAAAGCACATCACTCGAAAGAGTGAATACACTACATCATTCATAGCATAGACATAATCACGCCCAAGTAGCATATTAAAGTCTAAAGGGCTATCAACCACCATCATAACGATTAAGATAGTCTTCCCACCTAAAGTAATAGGCAATTGAGGAAGAACACCCATAGATTCACCAGGTCTTCGATCATAGGCTAAAAACTGACTTTGAGCTATCAACAACTTTGGGGAACCCAAAGCTTTCCAAGTCAAAGAGGATATAATACTTGCAGAGGATCCTTCATCCACCATACATCGATATACATTTGTGGAATTAACCCTGAACTTTATTTGGAAAGATGCAGCGGAAGGAAGACGAGGCTCGACAAGACTATCCCAATCAAAGGAAACACTCCTAGAACTTGGAGGGGGAACATTCGAAGCAACCAGAATGCCCCCTTTACTAGAAGAATTTTTACTAGAGATCAAACATACTCTTTTTTTAGGCACTTCACCCCCCCAAAAGAGGAGTGTAATTAGCCAGAGATTGCACTAGCTCTGCCACATTATCAACCAATGGTTGATGGGATTGACGAGAAACCATATCAGATGCAGGTGTAGAAGAACTTTCAGCCTCAGACCATATCCTTTGTACCTCTGGGATACCAGGGCATAAATGAGTAAGATGGTCTCCCTTACATATCTTACAAGGGAACTTAGGTTTAAAACTTCTACGTCTAGGTTTCTTATCAACCTCCATTCTGCCAACATGACTAGTAGTGGTTTGCAGAGAGACCTGAACATGAATTACAGTGACTATACTTATGCCCACAGCATGACCAACAGTGGCTAAAGGCTCATCTTCAACATGACTAGCAGAGGTTGATGATGAAGTGCTAGTGTGACTTACAGTGACTAGACTTGTGCCCCCAACATGACTTGCAGCGATTGAAGGTTCATCTTCAACATGACTAGCAGAGGTTGATGATGAATGGATAGAATTATTCTTCTTCTTCATCTTTCTCTTTCTCCTCTTTTTAGATTTCTTATTACAAGAAGGAGGAGAAAGAGGAATCCTAGATTTCTCTTTGAAAGAAGATGAGCAATTAACATCCATGTGATGCCCCTGGAATAAAGCATTCATTTGAGAAGCTTCAAGAGCATTAGGAATATTTGGAGTGGACCACAACCAAAATGGTAGTCCAACATTCAATCCATGAATATTCAAAGTGGCCATCAAGGAAGTACCAACGTTTCCAAAGAAAGGAAAAGCACAAGGATCCCCTTTTGGGAGGGTACCTTGGTTGGTTTCCATAGGAATATTGGCCATATCTAACTGATTCATAGACCCTTCCATTTTGGGAATGTACAAATGACTTTTCAAGGAAGATAGATACACAATCAAAACCTTTGCCCTTGAGGAGGAAACTCCACTACTTCCGAAAGAACGACCAAAAGCCTTTCAAGGTTGGCAAAGTGGTAAGTCAGTCATTCAGAATACAAAGTCCAAAAGTGGCTAAACAAAAATACTTAAAGCCGACTATATACAAGGAGCAAAGAGCACTCAACTATAAAGTCCCTAAAGATACAACCAATCAAGCAACTTCCAAGTATTTTCGCTTCGGGTGATGAGGATCAGACACCAAAATACAAGGAAGTGAAGTAGAGGCCTTTTGAAGATAGTCTGGGATAATGACGGCCCAAGCCTACTAGGGAAGGTAACAGAGGAAGTTACGCTGACCTCCAAGCAATAGCCTGTGTTGGTGCAAGCTCCCGAGCTTCGCAAGGGTGCTCTTAAGAAGTACTGCTGAGAGTGATACAACGTCGACCTCAGGTGCCACGGGATTCCCCTCCGCAGCCACTTGTGTAGATCCCCAGGATAAGCAACTAAGGTTATCAACTCGTGTTAGAAGCCGGGCAGATGAGTCTTGAGGTAAGATCCAACAAGTAGGAGAGGGGGTATCTCTCTTCCTTATCTTCAAAAACCCTCGTGCTTAACTCCCAGATCCGGAGCTTTCCTGGTCTCCCTAATGCTATTGGATTTTCACTCTCTATTCAGACTTCTATGTTTGATAGTTTAGAGTGACCTTGGAGAGTTTACTTTCCTCTCGCCTAGTCCAAGTTCCTAAATATCCTAAAACTTGTTGGTGTACTTAAATTGATAATATGAAAATTTCTAGTATATTTTAGTTAGCGCTTGTTTTTAAATGGGCTGTTATTAAGTCAATGGATAAACGGAAATGAAACTTGTGGTGTTTTTCGACACAAAAGAAATTAATGAAAACCAAACTATATGCAAATGCAATTGTTCAGTTCTTCGATGAAAGAAATTTCTACTAGGTTCTAAGGAACTTTTGAGAAAGCAATAAATTTCTCTCTCTTTTTTTTTTAACAGGCTTCACACTCACAAAAAATAACAAAAACTATTGATGCCCTAAAAGATGCACGAACTATCCTAATGGAATGAGTATATGCTGATACAAAAAACTTAAGATTACTCTAAAGCAAAGAATGAAAGCAAATTGTTTATCGCTTCTAATTAGCCACCTTAGATGTTTAGATAGAATATAAGTTCCTAATGCTCATTTTCTTCCAAACATTAAAAGCAAATCTTGAGACAAACAAAATACACTCTCACTCGCAAAAAGAAACCAAATTAAAATAAGGCAAAAGAAAGTAAAAACCAAGTTTTTAAGGAGTTTTCTTTTTCACAAAAGCAAAAAACATCTTTTCAAAAGCGCTCCAAATACTATTAAAGACTTTAAGACCGAAAAATAGGCAACAAAACACTTTGCAAGTTATCAACTCAATTAGGGCAAAAACTCAACAAAATAGGTGTTTCAAGATGCCTTGAACGACCAAAAAGCAGCAAAAAGAGCTTGGTGACAATGATCAAAAGACCAAGAAAGACAACTTTCAAAATCGTCAATCAACAACTTTCAAAAAGCGAGAAAAGCAAATGGTCACAAAATGCAGTTTTGACATAAAGCAAGAAGATCACAAAGATAAAGTTTGTCACAAAGATTGAAACCAATCTTTCTGCTCTGGAAGACCAAAATAGCCAAGATTCTAAAAAAGAAATCTTGTGTGCTCAAACATAAATGATGACACTTGAAACAAAACAAAACAAGACCAAAACTTTCCACAACAGGAGAGAATTTGAAACCGTTACCTTGCTGCAAAACCAAAGACTGACAATAAAAGCTGACTGCTCAGGAAATACTCAGACCAGCAAACAAATCTTCTGAGACAGAAAGACTTGAAAAAGTCTTGGAAAATTAGGGTATACGCGACTGTGTCAATACACAATTGCGTGTATACGCAATTCAGCCCAAAGAAACCTACGTATACACAGGTTAATATGGGGAAACTTGCGTACATACGCTACTGTAACCTGACAAAACTGCGTATATAACAGTTCACAAGAAAAAGCAAAAAAGAGGTCTGAAGAAACTGCTCAGACTTAAAGTCTAAGTTCCTACAGGAACAAACAAACCAATTACAACAAGAACAACTATGGTTGAGCCCTGATTGGCTTACAATAACCCAAACTAGGAACAACAATACTGTTGTCCCCAGTGGAGTCGTCAATTCTGTTGAGGGACAAAGTCCCCTAGGGTTTTGGGTCAACACCCTAGTAGAGCGGGGGTTATCTACAGTAAAAAAACAAGCATTCCACACAGCCATGATACTTAAATAAGAATACTACGCGAAGAGAGGTGCACCTGGGGATCCTTCGTTCGGGTAGATCCAGCCAGGGTCCAAACCCTCTTGGAGTTCCTCTCGATCCTTGAACCTGCAAAAAAACCAATTCAAAGAAGCACAAAAATATATGGACCGAGTATCATATAGAAATCAACTTCATAACATATTGAAAGATGGTTAGTTATACAATTGAAACAATTATTCATGTGTAAACCATAACAATAACATCATATGCATAAAGAAGATTGATTTCGGGAACAAGACAAATGTTTCTTTATTGCATATAAATAAAGCAAAGCAAGGAATGATATCACCTGAACCTTCCTCTTGCTGGCTCCAAGCAGAACTGTCCTCTGGATCCGTGCAATCCCAAGTCTTCAAAAGGCTCCTTCCATGACTCACACAAAGATATCTCAACTAGTGAAATGACATCATAACTCAAGGAAACAAAGGTTTCCTGTAGTGGGGGAAGTGCTGGAAGCACAAGGATCTTCAGACCTGATCAGGGATAATCTCAGTAGAGTAATTTCCTTTCTATTCTCTCCTCCCTTAGGCCTTCCCATTGAAGCCTTTTTATACTTCTCCCAAAGTAGTTTTTTAGTTGGGAATTCATTGGGAATAGTTGGGCCACGTGCACTAATAGGTAATCAACAGGTAAAACTCATGATCTCCGCCCAAAATTAAGGAGATTTAATTTTTTAAAGTGTTTTAAGATTATACATGGGTTGGGTATACACTGACCCATGTACACACGTGTTTAGCTTAGGGAAATGTCGCGTACAGGGAGTAAAACACTGTTTTTTAAGTATTTGGACTAGGTCTGGAAGGAGGGGTTGCCCTAAGCCATAAATGCAGCATCACAAATATCAAGGGTGAGATTTGGAGCTATAACACATGTGCGTTTCTTATTTGTGATGGTTTATTTTGCTCTTACAACACATGGTTACTGTTTATCTAATGTTTAATAAAGTACTGATGCACTGGCTGAAGACCAACATATGAAAAATTAACTGAATCATAAGTTCATTGGATGTACGGTAGTTTTCTTAAGAACAATCATGTACACACGCGGGTTCCTTTCAGTAAAGTCGCGTATAGAAATCTGAATATGAAATGTCAAAAGTTATTGATTTGAAAATACCGATTCACCCCCCCCCAGTATCTTTCCTAATATTCAGAAGTACCACACCTATGATAAAGATATGTATTCCATCGTGAAGGCTTGCCAGCAATGGAAGCATTACATTCTTGGGAATGATACAATCATCCACACTAATCACTGACCTCTTCAGTTTATACAAACACAAGGAAAGTTACAGAACAATCGCCATCAGAAGTGGTCTACATATCTCCAACAATTCCACTTGAACATTAAATACAAAAAGGGGAGCACCGATAATGTTGCAGATTACCTCAGCCGACCCCCAGTTGCAGCACTGGCTACTGTTCTCAAGTCTTGTGGCCACGAGACCTCTGTATGACCACAACTATATAAAAATTATCTAGAATTTTCCTCTACATAACATATGCTAGTAGATGAAAATAAAGTCCATGATTTCCACCTTCAGGACACATTATTATGCTACCTAAGCCACCTTTGTGTTCCTTCAAGTGAGCGTGCCAAACTAATCTGGGAGGCACACTACAGTCGGGTCACAGGACACTTTGGTGTGGAGAAAACTGTGGTTGTACTATAAAAACACTTTTGTTGGCCCAAACTCCGACTAGATGTTGGGTAATATATCAGATCCTGCACTGCCTAAGCCATCACCAAGCCAACCATCAAGAAGCAAGGCCTGTACACTCCTCTGCGTATTCCCATCTAGCCATGGGAATCCATCTACATGGACTATATGTTTGGCCTCCCTTTTACCAAACATGGTATAAACTATGTATTTGTGGCCATGGAATTTTTTTCTAAGATGGCTATATTGGTAGCCCGCGAGAAGAGTATCATAGCAGGGAAACTGCCAAACTCTTATTTGAACAAGTATGGGTACATTTTGGGATCCCGCAGACCGTTATATCAGATCAAGATAATAGGTTCCTGAGCATATTCTGGTCAAGCCTCTGGACACTATTGGACATAAAGCTCACCAAGTCGATTGCCTTCCATCCCTAGACTGATGGCCAGATGAAGGTCGTCAATAGGATGATAGTGCACATACTTCGCATGTACAACTCTAAGCATCCATGAACCTAGGATGAGAGCCTTCTCTATGTGTAACACAATATAATAGAGCCCTCCATAGCTTGACTAGTTGTAGTCCCTATCAAGTGGGTATAGGATTTCAACCATTACGCCTGATTGATGTTGCCATGTATCATGCGACTACATAGACATAATCCACACATGTATTTTCTGAGGCTGATAAAGTGACCAGATTTATTGAATGCATCGAACACATCCGCTAGCAGGTTCGTGACATCTGGGAGAAGTCAAATGCAAAGTACAAGAAACGACATGATCAACATCGGGTGCCACACAAGTTTCAAGCGGGCGAAAAAGTTTGGTTGCATTTGCAGAAAAAACCCTTACCGGAGCCCATCGGAAGCTTAGACCACTCCGATATTTTCCTTAAACCATTACCAAGGCCATGGGAGACAATTATTTTGAGCTCAACATTCCCCCATTCCTTGGCCTGCACCCAGTTTTCAATGTTGACCGCCTTCGACCATACTTCCCACCATTACTGAACACATCAGACATTGCAGAGAAACTCACACCTGTGGTCCTCTCAGATGATTATAGGTTAATTAATCATGCAAGAACATCTAAAATGTTTTGTTTGTTTTTAAATTTTTTGGATGACGAATGTTATGAACAGTTTGAAAACATGTGCTTGAACCTTAACACTTTCCAAATAAAATGAAAGGGCTGTCTATTTGTCTAAAATAGTTAATTGATTTAAATTGAGTGAATAATAGAGCCTTAAGGAATTACAATTTAATAAATATTCAAACATAATATTTAATTGATTATATGAAAGAAAGCAGGTAAATAATGTTTTCCTACTCAACAAAATGTATTTAATCTAATGCAAATGGGTGTGACAATTTATATATATAAAGGATTTTATAATAATAAACAATTTTATAAACTATTATCTAATTATTGTTTATAACTTCACAGGGGATTTAAGATGGGCTGATACTCAGTTTGATCTTATCCAAATTTCTACATGAAGGCTTAAATACATGAAGAAAAACATAATGAAATAAACACATAACAAGAAGACAAACTATTTGAGCCAAATTCAGAATCCTTCCATTAATTTGAAGCAAATCTCGAGCTCGATTACAATTTTGCTTTGAAATCTCATCTAAGGGTTCAACCCTTAATAACTTGAAGGAAGAGTTATTTATACAATAACAAAAGATCTTCTAGAGACTTTTTAAACAAAAATACAAAAATGATACAAAACTATAGGAATCTTAAAACTGCTAAGTGCTGGCACTATCTTTTAGGGATTTGTTGATGATCTGGTCCCCAAAAAATGTTGCCCAGCTGTCTATCAGTTGGTGATGAAATTTACTCGATAGTTTCACATAAGTGATCACACCTGTCTTGACTTGGTATAGAAATATTAACCAATTTCCTGTAAACTTCATCAACCTCGGTATACTTTTCGAAAGTAGGCTTATTAACAAAATATGTTTGATTTCATGCTTAATTATTAAATCGAAATCCAAAGCTTCTATCATTTCCTTCCCTGTAAGATGACTCTTTATACCTGCAAATCTAAATTTATCAGTTGTAATTGTGTAAAGGTTTTGACAATATTCCTCCAAACTGATCAACCTGTCATTTGGTGCCACTAATCCTGGTAGCCTCTCTAGTTGATTAAGTTAAACTTGAAATGAAATCTTTGGACAACAGTTTTCAAGGCTCGACACTTGGTCTCTAACTGAGTCATGAGATTCTTTTTCTGCAAAACTTCTTAATCTCCAAAATAGTTTCAGTCCTATCCACAATCTATATCTACTCCAACTCGGCTTTGGTTTTTGAATTTAGAATTTTAATCATGTCTGTGGCTTCACTTGGTTTATCCTTAATAAGTTCTCTAACTTCTTCAGTAGTTTTCTGGTAGCTATCTATCAACTTTTCCTGTTCAAAAAAAATTGTATGGAAGGCCAAACTTCAGTTATAGCCTAACTGACATTTGCCCAAATACTTTCCTTGGCTTGGCCCAAGGTCTAAGCCATTAATGACCCACTTTCCAACTCTTCTATCCTTTTGGTCAATCTATGGGTCTTTTGCATCTCTTCAACATAAATATTGTCATTTATAGTCTTATGAGTCTCTAGATTCTTGAATTTCTTGTGAATCTTTTCATTCTCTTGTCTTTGGAGAGACAACTCTTATATGACTTTGTTTAAATTTCCTCCTGTTGATGTAGAATTTTCTATCACTGATGTCGATTCCTGTGCTGTCCTTGACACCGTAATAGGTATAGTTGTAATTGGAGCTATGGCTAGTTAAGAAGATTCCTCTTTTTTCTTTAAGAAATTTCTCAATTTGCTCTTCCTTTGTCTTTATCTGTACATTTTGCTCAATGATCAGCTTGAGCATTTCTTCTTTGTGCTGCTCACTTTCTGTTATCTCCTTGGTTTGAGGATCCTCTATAGAAGGTAGTTTGAGCTACTTCCTTAATGCTGAAATGTCTACATTCTTCTTTCTAATAATGTCCTTTGCAGCTTTAACATTAGTGGGATCATACCCAATTTTAGTCACTAAATCTTCTAATGATTTTACCTTGTTACCCTTTGCCAAAGAGGATATCTTTTCTATCTTCAATTACGACTTTACATTTGAAAGAGCTGTCCTGAGTTTTGATAATGCCATAAAAGTGTTGGTCATGGTAGAGAAAAGCATCTCACCAGACTGCCTAGGCATATCCATATGATCGATTCGATGTATCTGGTTGGCATCAAAAGAAAATACAGTCTTCTTATAGTCTGAAGAAGTCTTTGGAAAAGGCACTTGGGCTTCTAGGAATGCCATTTACATCCTGCCTTCTTCACTATCAAAAGCTATCAATAACCTGTGTTGTGAAGTTGATGTCTGTTTCCAAAACTGAGCATATACATTTGCCTTCAAATATTCATTCTTCTGTTTAATTCCAAGGAAATTAGTGAAGATGTTTGGCTCCTCTTGCTCACTTACTCCTCTAGATTTTGTGATCTCCAACAAATTCTATGAAACTGAAGAGGAAGATGGAGTAGTGATTACGGTTTCTTTTGTCCTTGTAGAAACCTGTGAATCATCCAAATTGATGATTATAGGCTCCTTCTAGCCTTGAGTAGTAGTAGTTCCTTTCAAGTCAGTCCTTGATTTCTTCTGATAATGAATGAATTCTTTTTCACCTTTTGCTGATGATGAAGATTCTTCTTTGGGCCTCTTGTCCTGCCTGCTTTGAGAAAAGGGAGTTTGGAGGGTAGAAGGAGGCAGACTCTGTTCTTCTGCTTCCTGAAGTGTATTCTCTTCCCACTGTCCTTGATTTTTGTACTTTTCAATCTCTGGTCTTGGAGTATGATTATAAGGTGTGGTTTTGAGTTCCACCCTTAAGTTGGAAATTATATTAAATGGGTCATAAGACTAGGTGAAACTTGGTTGGAATCCCATCTGTTTGAGGATTGAATCTGCTTCAACACCCGTTGATTTGGTATTACAAATAAATGATTCTACCTGTGACTTAATTTTGAACTGAGATTTCCTCTTCCCTGAAATGAAATGTAGTTCATCCATATTAATCATTTGCCTAATACATTCCAGAGAGAAAATTCTCATTGGAACATATTTGGGCAGTTTTTATGGAGCCAGTTCACATCCATACACTCTAATATCTATATAATTTTGGTAAAGATACTAGTCTCCTGTCTTGGCTTGGTCACTCAGGTGCAGGATACTTTTGATTTCTAGATTAATCCTAGGCTCGGTTTGGCTGCTGAGAATATGTGCAACTGAATGAATAAAACAATCAATGAAGTCTAAAAACTTGAACTTAGTTGAGTTCCTCCTGATCAATGAAGTTCACTATGTGACTACTTGAATCACTTTCTAATCATCCTGCTTGTGTAAAGCTATAGGTAATCTATCTCCCTATTGAAAAAGAATCATATGTAGTAACACAGAGGAATATTTAAACACTCATTCAGTAGTAATTTTCATCAGTTGTTCATACATAGTTTCAGCCAAAAATTTACTGTAATTATACGTGAAAGCATGTTTGTTTTCTTTGTAGAATATGGATAGATAACCTAGGATAGATTCTTCTACCCATTGATCTGTTTGGTAACCTAAAAAACAAGAAATTAGGGAAATGATGTGTTTATCTCTCTTAGGGAACATGGATGCTGGATATTGTGGGTTCTTTTTAGGAAGTTCAACATCTTCTGGAAGAAAGATATAAAAAATTTGAGCTCTTTGAGGGAAAGTGAGCTTATGGTATAGATCCATTAAAACAATAGTGGAGAAAAATGTCAGGGAATTGTTGTTAGGATATTCCGACACATAGGAAATAGTTAAGTATAACTTTGTCTAGTATATAGTTAGGTAAAGTGTGTTTCTTTAGTATGTATTTTTTGTAACTTACAATCCGACGGTCACGATATGTTCTAGACATGAAGTGATCCGACAGTTCATTCTCTCCTCAGTATTACCGACACTTGATCCATGGTTTAACATCCGATTGGTCCATGATCTCTATTTAAAGAGCATGGAGGGTCATTTGTAAGGTGATTGTTCATGAGAGAAGCTTATGTAAATTTTCTTTCTTTTACATTAATGAATTGCCTGAAGTGGCTGCGTTGGCTCAAGTCGTTCACTATTTCCCTCTTTGAGGGTTTTAACCACGTCAAGAATATTGGTGTACTGATCTGTGATCTGTTTGTGGGCGGTGTCCTTTGAAGTTCTATCTAAGGAACTTACCCTGTAAATTCCTACATGGTATCAGAGATATTTGAGGGCTTCATCCATTGGTGATCCAAAACCGAAGCCTGTACAACTGCATCTGATTGTCGTTTCCTAGATCTACTATTTCTGGTCGCTTCCGAACCGATATGACTGCTATATTGTGTTAGGAGCATATGTTCCAGTGAGGAACCCCTTTCATTTCATGCAAAAAGGTTTATGGTAGCCATAGCTACGTCATTTTTAAGATTTGGAGGTATACAATCTTTATTTGCAGTTTTAGTTATTTATCTCTTTTTTTATTTCGGTTTTTTTATCTCTCTGTTTTTTTATTACCAGATCTATACCTTTCATTTATGTGTATGCTCTTTGCCCTGCGACTCTGTGTGATCTAGGCAAATTAGAAATAGAAAAAAAGGATTTTTCTCATTCATATGATTTTTTCTGCCGTGCCTTAGTGTGATCTCAGAAAATCATAAACATTGAGGAAAATATATAGTTTCTAGCCAAATCTAACTTTATTACTTTTGCGTGTTTGTTTTGGTTTGTGTGGTTTTTTTGTTTTGTTTTGTAGGCAAAAAGAGGTTTTTCAAATAAGCACGCACTCCAAAACTTCCGTGAGCCGAATAAAAAAACAAAAAAAACAAAAAAAACCTCCATCGTTTTCAAAAAATTACTAACATTTTAAATTAACTCACTTGGTCTAAATTTACTTTATGAGAATAGAGGTTATGGGTTCAATTATTTCTTTTTGTTGAATAACTTTTTCAAAAAGCACATGTAACTTATATTTAAAGTTACTTTATGTAAAAGTGTTCTCACTTGTTATAAAAATGAGTCACTTATAATTCTAAAGTCACTTTACCTTTATTTAAGTTACAATTTAATGGATAGTTCATAAAGTACCATTGTAAAAGTGAATTTCACTTATTTATAAAATAGGGTCACATAAAACAATATTTTTTTAAAAGTGAGCTAATTAGATTAAGTTTGGAAAGCGAGGGAAGGGGGGGAATGCGGGGAGATTTTTTTAAATATAACATTATCTTCCCGAAGAGGGCGGGGGGGGAGGAGGGGTGATTTTTTAATAACATTTCTTCCCAACATTTCACATGTTCGTCGACATTTTCAACAACTTTTCTTCAAAAAGCCATAACTTCTTCATCCGGAAGCCGTTTTCAGAACTGTTTTTTTTTAATCGACCTAATTTTTTGAGATATTTCCATTGGAAAACTTAGTTTCAACATCTTCAGCTTTAGTTTCTTATAAAATGGAAATTACATGTCTAGTTATTCTTGACAACACCAACTACTTCCAATGGCTATTCTACATTGTGGATTTACTTAGATGTAAAGGTCTTTATAGAATAGTCTAAGGCCAAAAATCTAAACCTAAAGATGAAGATAAGCTAGCCAAATGGGAAAATAAGAAATATCAACCATGTGGGTTGATAGAGATGTCTATTTCTCTAGACCTTAGATTCCATATCGCAAAACTTGATGCCCCTGATGAAACAATGAAACAACTCAATAAAGTTTTTGGAATTAAAAATGAAATTAGAGCTTATCAACTCGAAAATGAGTTGCTTACATTCGACCCCAATAATTTTTCTTCCACTGAAGATTTTTTGTCCAAGTTCAAGACCCTTAAACTTCTCTTGGAAGGTGTTAAGGTTAAGAAAGAAGATGGCAGCCTTATCTATTCCATTCTTACTAAGTTAGGACGAGCCTACTTTGTGTGTATTTCCACCTTCCATTCTACTAGAGAAGATTTTATTTCTCAAGGACAAGCTTACAAGTCCTATTTTGATGCCTTTTGTGATTATTTAATAATATAACAAGAAAAACTCTTACATCTTAGTCTTCTTAATACTGGAAACTCTTCTAAGAAAGCCTTAACAACCCAACAACAACCAAATTCAAAGAATGTAAGAAGCAACATCCTAAAAAAAATGGTCCTAAACCAAACAAGGGTCCTAAGCAATTTTAGTCTCAAAATAAAAAATCAATTCAAAAAAATGATAAGGCAAATAAAAACAAAGGGAAGAAGATTGGTAGACATTGCAACTTTTGTAATCGTGATGGCCACTTAGAATCCAAATGCTTTAAGAAGATGGAATCCTTGGAAGCAACAATGAAGAATCATAACATCCATTTGGAACAATCTTCAACTTCAACTTCATTTCAAGTAATAACACTTTCTATGTGTGGTTGTCAAGCCTCTTGGTATGGTTATGCACTAAATGTATTTTCTTCTTCTCATTCTCATGAGTGGCTCATTAATTCTGGAGCTTCCTTTCACATGGCCAAAAACAAAGCCATGCTTTCTTCTTTAAATGATTGTAACACCAAAAATATATATATTGGTGATGATAGATGTCTTAGTGTTGTAGTGACTAGAACTATTCATCTAGACAATGGTCAATTTAATGATGTATTATGTGTTCCTACCTTATCTTGCTACTTTCTATTTGTATATAAGATAACTCATTCATGTGAAGGTAAAATTGTTGAATTTTCACTTCATGATGTTGTAATTAAGGACCTAAGATATTTTAGCTACTGGCATTGCTGATGATTCTACAAGGTTGTATAAGTTTAACAACTTTGGGTCATCAACTCTTCCCTCAACATTTGTTGCTCATAATGATGAAGTGAGAAAAATTTGGCATGAGGTCACTTAAACTATCGCTCCCTTCAAAATCTATGTAAATAAAATATGGTGACAGGTCTTCCTATGGTATCTTGCAGAGATGGCATTTGTTCTAGATGTGTACTCAGAAAACATCATCGGGATAGTTTGAAAAACGTGCCTCTTGGCACACCTCAGCCCCTTTACAACTTGTGCATAGTGATTTATGTGGTCCACTTCCAGTTGTTTCATTCTTTGGCTACAAGTATTTCTTAACTTTCATTGATGATTTCTCTAGATGCACTTGGGTATACTTCTTAAAACTCAAGAGTGAAGTTTTTAACATGTTCTTGGCCTTTAAGGCATTTGTTGAGAAACAATCTGGACATCAAATTCTTAAGCTAAGATATGATAAGGGCGAAGAATATGTTAACAACAAATTCATCAAATTTTGCATTGAGCATGGAATTTAATTGCAACATACTGTTCCATATACTCCACAACAAAATGGTGTAGCTGAAAGGAAAAATCACACCTTAAAGGAAATGGCTAATTGTATGCTTCAATCTAAAGGACTCAGTCTTAATTTTTGGGCAGAAGCAATTAACTGTGCAAATCACATAGTAAATCACACTCCTACTAATATTTTAAAGAATATCACTCCAGAAGAAGCATGGAGCTAAATTAAACTAGATGTAAGTCACTTTCACGTTTTTGGAAGTGAAGCATGGGCCCATATTCTAGATGAGAAACATAAAGCCTTAGAACCTGTTGTGGCCACCAACAACCCCCCTCCTTATGAAGTGTTATTGCTAATACTAAATAAGTGGGGACCCTCAGTAAAAATTTTTAAAAAATCAATTAGTGTTATATTTCCTTTTAGATGAAACTTACAACATCATGGACTTAGGAAAATACCTTAGAAGAATCTAAAAACCTAAGTTTCATAATGAAGAAAGTAAATTCACTCTTTAAGAGATATCGCATCACTCAAAGAATCATAGGGTACCTTCTAATGAGCTAAAATGATAAAAAACGCGAGATTGCAACGTGAAACTTCATCGCATCGCATGAATTAAAGAAACACTCACATTGAAAAAACTTTAAAATCGCCGATATGCGATATCGCATATCGCACATCGCAAAAATCACATGAATTAAACATAAGGATTATAACGATTAAATGATCTGCGATATTGCGATACTATGATATTGCGAAGTTGCGATGTTGCAATATTGCGATACTAGGACCTTGCGATAGAATAGCACGAATGAAATTGCGATAATGCGATACAACGATCTGCGATATCGCAAAGCAAAATCGCAGGACCTCTCCATCGCAGTTGGTTCTGGCTCACTATTCGAGAAAACTTTTTCTAAGCCAAGAACTGGTCATGCATTTTAATGCGAATTAATGAGTTGTTGCCAGTTGTTAAATGGAAGTATTGGTGTGTTTTTCGAAGAACTAGTTCACGTAAGGTGGCATGTTTTGCATATCTTCGGCATTTAAAGTTTTCTTGTCATTATTTTTATCATTACTTCCACCTCAAATGTAAACTGCAGGAACAAAGGACAAAGCGTTATATAAGGCAGTATGCAGAAAACTATGAGGAGGAAAGACAACACTCCAATGTCCATTTCGGAAGGCACACCTAATCCACTTAAGGGAGAGAAAGAGCCGCAGAACTCTTCTGAGGCATCCATCACAGATTTTTCATATACAACCATGGTTGAATGGGTACTGAACGATGCTGATAACAGAAACAGACAGTTTAATGCTCAAGGTCAAGAACTCACGGAATCACTATTTTTACAAATTTTGAGCTTTATACCCAATGAGAGAAAAAGGCGCAAGAGGAGAAAAACGCATCAGGGAAGCCTGGATCTAGAAACAGAGGCAGTTTCCGATGCGCGATTAGCGCTTAGCGCTAATCACGCATCGCTGAGAAAACTTGCTCGAAAAGGAAGGCTCCTAATTACTCAGTCACCTGCAAGCC
>APFE031536923.1:0-24965 GCA_000404065.3 Pinus taeda | reverse complement strand
ATTTATATATTCGGAGTTGTTTTCAACTAGGATGAAGACATTGCAACAGTAAAAATAGTTTACACTTATAATAAATAAATAATGTTTTTGTTTTTATTAACTATCAATAAGATTATAATAATAAATTATATTAGTTAAGATAAATATAGAATATACCATTTTATATTTAGCCAAATATAATTTATAATTTAATATTATTGTATTATGAACCACCCTTCACAATAGAAAGAAATTTTGAGGGAATAAAATATTTCGGAGAGAGCATCATGAAAAAAAAATATATATATATAAATAATATTATTTCTAATAGAATAAATATTATTTAAAAACTATTTGGAAAAAAAAGGTACAGTCTTACTTATAGAGGTACTGGCTTTTTCATTAGAATCCACCAATACAATTTCAAGAAATATTGCGATCTTTCATTGTTTCAAATTAGCTAAAAAAAATTCAATGAAAAAGTCATTTTTTCTATTAGTTAGACTAAGTAAAAAAAAACCTTTATTATCAAATTTTTAAAAATATTTATTTTATATGTTTTCAATTTTTTCTAACTTTAATGATAATGCTAATTGAATATTCAATCCATAGCTACTTTGTCATGATAAAATAGTGTAGAAATAAGTGTTATTTGTTATTTTCTACATGCCTTTCCATTATCTTCTTTGTAAACACCATCATGCATGCGCATTACCATTTTTTGTAGTGACTAACTTAGAGGAATGGATTCCATGGAATGCTTTTCAGTTATGATTTTCTTTATGATGTAGCTTGACTGAGTAAGAATTTTACCATATGTTTCATACTTCTAGCTATATATATATAATCGATCTAGGTTACACATTTTGGCAAGAGAGGGAGAATTTAGGTGAAAAAATAGCATGTGATTAAGTAGTTTAACCACCCTATCCAACCATCCATTTGTAAGTGGCCGATAAAGCTTCTTGTGTGCTAAGAAGATAGATTTATTAATATACTTGAATTGAAAATTTATGCACTCAATTTAGCATTTAATCTCTCCAAGCTTGATTGGTTTTTGAGGTCTTAAAATACACATTTCTAATAGCTCTTATGCAAATTTTTGTAAGCTAGTGAAATTAGGGAAAAATTTGTCCTTAGGTGCTGGATTGGATCATGTTTGATTGAGGAAGGAATATTCTATCCAATGGAATATGAGTTTGAAATTTTCTAATTCATATGATATTTTTCATATATTTTTCTCTTAAACATAATGCTTCATTTTTTTATAGATATAAAGAGGCTCGATGAAAAAACAATAACAAAAAAAAACAACAAATTAAAAATTACCACTATCTTAGTTTACTATTCATGTAATAGTTGAAAACAAATTATGGGAATACATGTGTTTGCAAATTCAATTGAAATATTTCTTGGTAAACATAAAATAATGATAAAAAGTATATTTTTTCATAAACAAATAAATTTTTGATATGAAAAACATAGTTCTCTAGTTGTAGATCATGATTATATATATATATATATATATATGAACAAAATCTACTCCTCGTCTCCTCTTCAATTCGATGCACGAGAATGAAAATTGATTCATCAATGGTATAATACTTTAGAAATGATGTAATTAATGAAAGAGGTATGTTTATAAATTTTATTGAAGTTACCTTTTGTACATAAATAATCATAAAACCGTGAATTCCTATGGAGGATTTCGTGGGTGAATTTTTTCTACAAAACAAGAAGGAAATACATTCGAGAAATTCAAATTCTATGGGAGATTGAAAAATAGTTCCATGATCAAAACACATGTGTGAAACCATTTCCATAAAACCTAATTTTATGATGTCCAAGGAAATCAGTTTAAATAACAACTTATTTTTGATAAATTAAGGAAATTCACTTACAAAAATTACAAACTCTAAACATAAAGTTTAATTGAGCGTTTTGTCATTATGCATTAATGAATACTATAGATGTATTCCAAAGAGTAATTTACAAGAGAAAGTTGTTGTAGAAAAGTTTAGACTTCAAGAAAAATATAAATAAATTGTTGGCTTATTCAGCGAACTTAAAGACAACCCGTATTTTATAATTAAAGTTTATTTTCCTCCAAGCATTAGATACAAAAATTGTAATAACACAATTGTAATTTTTAATTCATAAGAACAAATTTTCAGTATTTTCCAAAAAAGAAAAAAGATTACAGCTCCCAAAAATTAAACAAAAAAAATGAGGAGGGAAAGGAGAACATGCTGGAGGTATTGGAATGTAAAGAAAATACACAAGCCTCTTTTATTACATATGACAATCATTAATCATAAGAAAACATAGAAAATCGAAAGGAGACAATTGAATACTTAAATGTGGGTTGCTCTCTGCAAATTAATCTCAATACCATGATATAAGGGACGGTGAAATAAAGATCTCATTTTAAACCAAATTAGAAGGGAGAAATGGCTACCATAAATCATTGTCCTTGAAAATTGGGGTAAATGAAAATTAGTATCTTCAAATTTTTTTAGATCTCGCTTGAAATAAGGCTATGCTAACCTGTATGCCAAATTTTCTTATAAAATAATTTTGGGGCTACTATTAATAATGCACTATGTTACAAGAAACATTTCCATTCGAAATTTGAAACCATTAAAGTTTTTCCAAGGGTTAAATTTCACTACTAAAATTTTCCACTATGATTATTTTTTGTTGAAATATACATGCAAAAAAATATTACTATAGATAATCACAATATAAAGTGTAATAAAGTTATAGTTTAGTTAATTTCTCTGCATTTTTAATTTATATGGCTTTCGTAGTTTGTTAATTTAATGTTAATATTTTCTTTTACCTTAAATTGAAAATAAATACCAAAATAGATATGCCTATAATGATGCTAATTGGAAAAATAGATCTTCCATAGTTATAATTTAATTATTAAGTTGATGGCATATATTTAAACCTGATGGAATATGTTGGAACATTCATAGTAATATTGACATATTTCTAGCCTGAAATTTTCCACTAAGATTTTTTGTTATTGTTGAAATATGCATGCCATTTTGTTTCTTTTTAAATAATAACAATATAATTTTTAATAAAGTTATAATTTTAGTATTTTCTTTTAATGTTAAGATCCTAGTTCTTAACTTATGGCAACACTTCTTGTTATTATAAATAACTCATGAAAATGTTCCAATTCACATCATCCATGTAGTGATATTGGATCATACATATAATATATTAACATATTACAACATTTACCATTAAAAAATTTGTCATATTCCATGTTTTGGTTCATTCTTCGGGAAAATAGTGTCATCCCCATAGTTTTCCAAGACATTTATAATCATGTCATTTAGATGTCCATGATAGCACTTATTCAGATTACATGTCAATGGAATAAGTGATTATACCCTCCAAACAAACTGGTATTTTATTTATACCTTATTCATTGTGGGTATTATTCCTCTAGAATCTAAATAATTTATCATACACTCCATATAGAGTGGCATTTACTTCTCAACTGAATAATTTTTTTTTTATATTTCAAAAATATATTTATTTTACTAATTATAATTTAGGTAATTTTAACCTTATCTTATTTAAAATTTAATTATAAACCAAAAAAATATAATTTTAAAATATTAAATTTATGTAGTATGAATTAAATTTTATTTTTAACCCTAAATTTATCAAACAACACAAACTATTTTAATATCATATCTAATATTTTAGGTTTTTTTTTATTTTTTTGAAACGATAACTTTTATTTATGGAGGGTCAAAGCTCATTAAAACACATGAGTTTATATATATAGAAGTTGAGTTTGTCTAGTGGGGAGTGATTTTCTATAGAAGGGCCAAGCTACTTTATGAAGGATATAATTCTTGTGCAAAATTGACTTCAACATTAACCCTATTAGCCACAATTATAGCCAAAACATGCCAAATTTCTTATTTATTCATAATTTCCAAATGGAGTGGTTTCCATGTATTCTTACTCTCCAAATTAATAAAGAACTTGGCTAAGCTATCGTTGTTCATTCTTTTAATAAAGGTTTCATATTTGGAACCATGCAAATGTTTGAGTAAATGTATCTACCATCAATGTTCTCTTCTTTGAATAAAAAGTGTTTCAAGAAACGTTTTCATGCAAAGTGTTTTTGAAAATGTATGAAAGAAAATCTTGAGAATTACTACAAGATTCACTCGCGTGTTTTAGTTGGTGACATTAAGGATCATGATTGTGTAATTTGACATAATGAAAACTTCCAATCACCTGGAAAGAACGAAAATTATGCATTTTTTGATTCAAATGAATATTATAGTAGAAACAACACATAAGGATGGATCATAGATTCTTTGGATTGTTATTGTGTATGTGAGAGTGAGAGGGGAGCTCACCCATATATTGCTTTGCAATTCATGTGATGTAATGAATATCATAATGCACGACTCACTGGAAGCTTGCTCTAATGATCCATATATGCCTTTGCAATTCATGTGATGTAATGAAGATCATAACGCATGGCCCACTGGAAGCTTGCTCTAATGATTTTAAGACCCTACGACAATTTTTGATACATGAATGTACCCTAAGGACAAATTGAATCCATTTATATTTATCTTCTAATTTTTATTTGAATCTAATTACAGCCAAGAGAAACATCCATGAAGAAGATCAAGGCAAAAAAAGAAGCAAAAAACAATCAAAATTATACATAAAACTATACAAAGTAAAGTGGGCATGTTATTTTTAGAAGAAAACTCTATACTAAAAAAATTTAAACACCCAAATCCAATAACCAAAATAATATAAACTATGTCACTTCCCATATGACTTAGAAAAAGAATTAAACACACGAGTAATTAACTATCAAATATGTTTTGAAATTTTTAAAACCTTTAGTATTAAATAGCTTTAAAATATCTGAAATGTATTTGAATTATCAATATAAAAGAAATTACATTTTTATTAAAAATTTACATATTACCACAATTATATAAATTAAATGGTTAGCAAATGTTAATAAACAACAAACACCAAAACATTTGCTTCATAATAAATCTCACTTTGCTAAAATAAAAATAAAAATAAAAAACGGAATTAACTATATCATTATTATTATTACAAGTTTAACATATATTCATTTGAGAAAGCATGGAATAAATTTTTTATCCATGAAGATTTATATCCATTTTATTACTGATTTTCTTAGTCTATAAATAGGGTATGTTATAATACGATGGGCAAGACCCATGGCTTCTGTATCTGAAGCCCAAAAAAACATAACTCATTTCATATGAAACTTGCTCATAAGAGATTTTGTTAATTAATCAATTTCACTAAATCAACAAAAAAAAATATAACCAGCTTCCACATAAATCTGAGTCCTTGATTTGTGTATACTACTAAAAAAATTATATAGATATTTAATGGCTCTACCATTAAATCTAAATAATATTAATAATTAAGATTTTAAAATTTGGAATCTCTATTCTTATATTTTAAAAGAAACATGGTGATATAATTAAGTTTGACTTCATCTTAATTTTGAGTTACCAATCACATTTGTAAATGACTAAACATATAATTTGATATTAAAAACTTGGGATTTCAAATTAAAAAA
This sequence comes from Pinus taeda, assembly GCA_000404065.3. Taxonomy (NCBI): domain Eukaryota; kingdom Viridiplantae; phylum Streptophyta; class Pinopsida; order Pinales; family Pinaceae; genus Pinus; species Pinus taeda. The sequence continues at coordinate 19,363 of APFE031536923.1, read as the reverse complement.
TGCATATCAAACTTAAGAGTAAATTTGTTACTAGTGAAACCTAAACGAACACATGCTACATATATTATTGAATATTGAAACCTATAGAAAGACATGCTATATATATTATTGAATATTGAAACCTACATAAAAACATGCTATATATATTATTGAATACATAAAAATGGAAGAAATAGAGAAATGTAACTAGCTCTTGGATCATTTGTAATAACTTTAACACATTGATTATTAATAATAGAAAACACTCCACAAGAAAGAACTTACCCTAAACTAGATTATATAAAATTATCAAAAAAATAAAAGATAAAATATAAATGCAAATGAAAGACTTGTGATTATCAATTAAAATGAAAAATTAGTGAACCTAAATGAAAATATTCAATTAAATTGAATGAATACTTTAAGACAGAAATAGAGAAATATAAGATGCTCTCTAGCTTATGTGGTTAACCTTGTAATATTATTTGAATGTGTTGACTTCCAAAACAAGAGCAGAAAAAGACTACCCCAAGATTACATAAAATACTATTTTACCGAATATCAAAGATTCCACTTAAATTCAAGCTCAACATTCCAAATTTGCACCGACGTGGATAGATGTGGATGTGAAGAGAATTCCTTGAAAAGCATCTTTTTCACTAGAATTGAATTTCAAGAAAGCCCAACTACTTTGCCCTAGAATAAAGCATCTGACGCTTTCTTGTGGTCCACTCCTTTAACGGATCACAGCTTTTTTGAGATAGACGAGGAATGGAATTTTTATGTCGGTTTAGTAGATGAGGTTGTTGTGCGGTGCATAAATATATGGCTGCTTGCAACGAATAGTTCGAAGTTCTATCTATCATCTGTATTTGCAGCGAATCATTTTTGTATTTGCAGCGAATTTTTTTGTGTTTGCAGCACTTTTTTTTGTATGGCCGTTACTTGTAGAGAAGAAGAGCTTAGGATTTTGGTGTCCTCATGCTCTCTTGACTGTTCGTTTCTGGGAAGCGCCATTTTGGTGTCTGCTTTTTGTGTCTTGGTTCCCAATCAAACGTGGTGTGTCTTTGTTCCAAATCAAAGACTCTGTGCGTAGAATTTAATGGCCAAAATTTGTAGGTTGACCGAAGAGGACAGCAATGGATCTGGACCTCTCATCCGTTCCGGGGGATTCTATGTTGGTTTCAATTATTGTCCAGAAGATCCCCGCTACATCCAATCGATTTCTTGATTTTGTTATTCATTTCGATATACCAATGAATTTGGACCGTTCCAGAAGATCCCCACTACATCCAATCGATTTCTTGATTTTTTTATTCATTTCGATATACCATCTATCTCTTTGTAAATCTGACTATTCCAGAAGATCCTCTCCTGTATCCAAATGATTGAGATCAATGCTATTTCTTGATTATGTTATTCTTTGTATATCTCGAAGTAAATTCATTCATTTCGGCCTTGTGTTTGTCCTTTCCTATGATTTGATGGACAGGAACCGCCCAGGGGAGAATTGTTATCTTCCAATGCGCTCTTGTTGCTGCTGTTACGAAAACCCTTGTTGGACTATTCTCTTCCGCTGCTCCAAATTCGTTTCAGGTACTCTGTTTATTTCCTGTGTTTATTTAAATTTTAGATAATGTGTTGTCAATGTAATTTTGTTCTTTCTATTTCATTTTCTTTAATTAGTTTAATCTCTTCAAACAAGGCTCCTGTCCTCCTTGATTTTGATAATTTTTTTATGATATTTCGATTTAGATTTCGCTTTTCAATTTTCTGTTGGTTGCAACAAAAGTATCTTCAACCAAGTCATTGCGCATGGTTCTACGTCGGGTTCAGGTCCTTGGTTCAAGCCTCCTTCTCTGTTGTTGAGGATGAGCTTAAGGCTACACGTTTATTAACTTTTTGCATCTGTTACTTTCGAAGTTTTCAGTCGGCAGAGTAATTTTATAACACCTTTGTTAGATATGATATCGCTGTACTTTCTAAGTTTTCGGTCGTCAAAAGGCAAACTTCTGTAGATCACCATTTGTTTGAAATTTTTCACTCGTTTCTGTGAAGTTAACCAACTTGAACGTAAACCAAAGCCCTCAAAGGATTAGTCAGGGCTCCATTTGTTTGAAAATTTTCACTCGTTTCTGTGAAGTTAACCAACTTGAACGTAAACCAAAGCCCTCAAAGGATTAGTCACGCCTCCAGTGATTCCCTCCCTCCGCTTTCCAGTATCTTCCCTCCACATTTGTCAACATTGTATTTGCATTTCTTTCTAATTACACATAGTGCAAGTGTCAAAAGTAGAAATATACAAATATATTCTTATGTTTTGGAAGATGGGTCGGACGACCATTTCAACCGTTGCCAAAACCCGTATTGTTATGTTCTTCAGATAGTGGTAGTTTACTTAAGTTCCGTCGTACGTACGCTTATGACGAGTGGAGGTTTTCGAAAATTTCGTTGTGTTTGTTACGCTTATGACGACCGGAGGTTTTCGAAAATTTCGTTGTGTTTGTATGTTAATCATATTGGGGGCATTTCAGAATTTGTGTCTATGCAAATTGTTTTTATTGATTTTAATTTTTTTAAAGATTTTAGATAGATTAATATGTTTTACATGAGAGTTTTCTATTTTATTTTTTTATTTCAACATTTGATATTATTATATAAATTTTATTAAAATTTTATTAATTAAATTGTGTTTTCTCCACAAATTAATTATCTATATTGTAATTTTTATGCATATTATTTGTTATATTATCATGTATATATTTATAAAGAGAATGAAATGATATCCAATTTTATTTTATTTTCAAGTTTTCTAAGAAGGTAGAGGTGGAAGTGGAGATTTTATATAATTAAACCTATTGATTTTAAATAGTTCAGGACGTTAAGAATAAGAATTGAGTTTTTTTGTGATTTACTTCAACATCCTTTGATTTATTTATATAAATTCTATAAAATTTTATTAATTAAATTGTGTTTCTATAATTAATTATTTATATTGTAATTTTATATACATATTGTTTGTTATATTATCATGTATATATTGATAAAGAGAATGAAATGATATCTAATTTTATTTTATTTTCAAGTTTCCTAAGGAGGTGGAGGTGGAGGTGGAGGTGGTGAAGGAGGAGATGGAGGTGGATGTGGAGGAGGAGGAGGTGGAGGATGAGGAGGATATGAAGGTGGAGGTGGAGGAGGACAAGGTAGAGGTAAGAGGTGGAGGAGGAGGTGGTACGAGTCAGTGGAGGAGGTGGTTGTGGAGGAGGCAGTGGTGGAGGTGGAGGAGTTGGTGGTGGAGGAGTAGGAGGAGGCGAAGGTAGAGGTGGAGGTGGACTCAGAGGAGGATTTAGAGGCAGAGGCTTAGGTGGTGGAGGTGTAGGTATAAGGGGTGGAGGTGGTGGTAGCGGTGGAGGTGGAGGAGGAGAAGGTGATTGAGGAGGAGTTGTACATGGATGCAGATTAAAAGGAGGAGGAGGAAGAGGATGTGGACGTGGAGGAGGTTGTAGTGGAGGAAGAGGAGGAGGAGGAACAAGAGGTGGTGGAGGAGGAGGGGTCAAAGGTGAAGGTGTTGGAGCTAGTGGTGGTCCAGGTCGAGGAAGAGGAGGTGGGTGAGGTAGGAGAGGAAGATGAGGAGTAGGAGGAGGAGGAGAAGGAGGTGGAGTAGGTGGATGTGGTGGAGTTGGAGGAGGTGGAAATGGAGGTGGAGGAGGTGTTGGAGGAGGAGGTCGTGGTGGTGATGGTGGAGGAGGAGGAGGCGAAGGTGGAGGTGGAGTTGTAGGTGGTGGAGGAGGAGGCGGAGGAGGTATTCGAGGAGGAGGTGGATCTCGAGTTGGAGGTGGTTGTGGAGGAGGCAGTTGTGGAGGTGAGGGAGGTGGTGGTAGAGGAGGAGGACCAAGACAAGGTGAAGGTAAAGGTGGAGGTGGTGGAGGAGGATGCAATGGAGGAGTTGAAGGCAGAGGCTTAGGTGGTGGAGATGGAGGTGTAGGGGATGGAGGTTGTGGTAGAGGAGAAGGACGAGGAGGAGGAGGTGAAGGTGAAGGTGTTGGAGGAGGTGGAGGTCGAGGAAGAGGAGGTGGGGAGGTGGTGGAGGCAGAAGAGGAGTAGGACGAGGAGGAGCAGGAGGTTTAGGAGGTGGAGATGAAGGTCAAGGGCAAGGTGGAGGAGGTGTTGGAGGAGGAGAGCATGGAGGAAGAGTAGGTGGTGGCTGTGGAGGTTTATATAGCATAGATTGATGTGGAGGTTTTCCAATATGTATTCATTTTTAGACAAGGAAAAGGGATGAGAAATATTTGGAGAGGATGCTTTATAGCTAGAAATGGGAGAAATTCACCAAGTGTTCATCATAATTTGAGGATTGAGAGCGTTTGGATGATAGCGCCTGAGACAAAAGGACACCACAATTAAGATTTAAAATCATCATGAGAATTGGTTGAATGTTCTTCATCTGGATCTCACTATGATCCAAGATGAGGACTTGATGACCCAGTGGAGTAAGTGGTCATGGGAGTCGATACATAGTGATGTATATGGGAGCTAGCCAATGTGATAGCATGATGGGATGATGATTCCATGGGTTGAGGTACTTGAGATGAAAAATTGATGAATTTATCGTTGTGATGAGGAGAGCCTTCACATGGTTGAGCGTGGTATTAAAGGAGATCTAACTTGTTGATGATCTTCGATCTAATGAATTAGATGGATCAAGCGAGTCCTTAACTTATATGGATTATGGGTCCCTTTAGAGTAGACTTGGTAGGTGGGGATCAAAATTGAGACATCATTAGCAGGATTAAATTGTGGAGTTTGGAAGGATTGGTTGCATTTGGCATGAGACATTAATGTGGGACACTTGGTTAGCGGTTTGGTGTAGTCATGAAGGCTTGGACATGGAATTTTTTTAATATATATGGAAATCACGAGTGGAGCAACTTAACCAATGTTAGGAGTAGTGGATATAAATAAAACTCAGTAGAGAACCTTGAGGTGATGTTGGAAGCATTGAGACACCATGAGAGGATTCAATGATTGATTTGATGATTTACAATTTTCTCAATCTCTTCATGGTCCTTGTTATGGATAAGTTAGTAAAGTTGATAGATAAAATTCACTTGGGGGACCTTACAATAAGTAGGATCCGAATTTATTTGAGTTGGGTGTGTTGATGGTCCTATGTACAAGAGTCACAACACTTCACAACGTGGAGGAGATTCTTAAATGTCATGATAGTGAGCTATGTATAAGTATGTGATGAGAGTGTTGGAGAAATGATTGATGATGGCATAAGGACATGAATTCTTATGGTATGTATATGACAGTAAATTTAGCAACCCAACTAGTGAAAAATTTGGGGGCCAGTAGTGCATAGAGACATGAGAGAATTATGTTGGAGTATGGAGAAGAGACATAAGCTTTGTATTTCAAAGGTGAATAATATTATCCCATCAATATTGGGCTCCATTTATGTTTATTATCTTGGACGATTACACCAGAGTTGGAAATTTACAACATTAAGTAGGTACGTATCATTGAGTCATGATGTTATTTAGTTCTTATTTGGATCATTAGATGGTTTATTCATAATATTCTCAACAAATTGATTTATTTTCTCACTGTAGCGAGTCACTACCACTATAGAGTCCATGAATATTAAGGGATGAAGATACCTTAGTTAGTGCAAGCATGAAGGAATGTTGAGTTTACATTTTTTTGTAGGTTAGAAAGATGTTGGAAAATGTGGAAATCCACTCCATTATAAGCGAAGTATATTCCATAGAATCATTCCTAGATTCATGTTCAAAGTTATGATTTCACTCTTGGAGATGACATGGGGAGAGTCAACCTATGGAAGTAAATGTGTTGATGAGAACTTTAAACTCAAGCAAACATGACTAGGTATGTTAATTTACATTTTTCTTTTATTGTGAAAGTTGTTCATTACTAGATGAATACACATTTACTATGTACATGAGGTATGAAAATTAAACATACCAAAAAAATGATTAAAAATTTTTGATACCAAACATACACCATTATGCATAAACAGTGTTGAAACACAAAAAGTATATGAAATTTTTGTTGTAGGGAAATTAGCGTATTGTCTTTACATTTATAATTCCATGAAACCATAAAAGATTTCATCAAGATATTTGATCACAAACTTCAAAAGTTGGTTAAAAACACTGAACTTTTAGTTGCTACCATCCTTATTTATTATATAGACGCATTCAATGAAGAGTTCTAGTTTTTCTTAACTGAGAAAGGTTTACAAACTTTGAGGGAGGTTCAAGAAATGATGATAAATATATAACTAAATATAGTAGCCTTGAGATAAAGTGATGTGCTTGGTTCATTAACATAATCAAATTCTAGATATGAAAGAAAACCTAGTGCAGTATATATAATCAACTCAACCACATATGCAATGGTAATATTGTTGAAGTTATGGAAAACTTCAAACATCTATTTCAAGAGTTTAATACCCAAGGGATTGGAATAGAAAGAATAGAAAAGGGCGAAAATCAAATTAAGAGAAATTTTGGCTTTGACAATGATAGGGGTATATCAATAATATATTATTATCTATAAATAAAAATATTACACATATTAATATATAAAAGATTATATATTATTAGAAATACTTCTAATATTAATAACAATTAAGCTATAATGTTAACATTAATAAAATTGAATTAATAACATTTATGTATTATCATTAATATTCATAAATAATGTTCATAATAGTTACATTTTATACATTAATAATAATAATAATAATTAAATATAATATTGACAATACAAATATTAACATTAATGTTATTAATGATAAGGTTAATATACTCTTAATAATTTCATAATAATTATTTATGTAAATATCTTTCAATGTAATAGTTTGATACATTTTGTTAACTAGCTCAAATTGTTAATGTTGATAACATAATAATTAATGGTTAAATTTAATTACTTATAATTCATCATTTTCAATCTTATTAAACACTAACAATTATAATAGGTCATAATTACTCATTTATTAATATATTACGCCACATGAACTATTAATAGTTTGATTATTAACTAATATATAAAATCATAATTTATGAATATCAATACTATTGATTATTTATTAATGTTATTATGTTAAAGCATTAATATAAGTAATATAAATAACAACATATATATATATTTTTATTACAAAATATAATATATATTAATATTAATGTTATTATATTATACTAATATAATATATATTAATATTATTGTTAATATATTAATATTAGTATTATAATTAATGTTAATATTACTAATAACATTGATATTAATGTGTGTGTCTTACTCTAAAATATGTGTTACAATTTAAATAGCCATGCCCATTAAAACATGTGTCTTACGATGCAGTTGAACTTTTGAGGCCATAGCTATACCACACCATAAAAAAAATTTAGGTCTAAATTTTACTGTTAATATAATATCACATAGTTTTGATGTTTGTGTCATCTAATAAAACCTCGTATATATATATATTGTGCATTTTTGCAGCCATAGTTGTAACCCACCCTAATATGGTTACTATGTACATATATTATAGATATATTGTAGAACAATTGTTGGAGCTTTAGAGGTGTAATTGCAACATGTGTCCACCACATATCTTCATTGAGATAAGCTACCATTTCCCAAGCTAGTTTATTTCCATTTTGTATGTAAGCATATTTAAATTCTTTGATATTAATGACATGAAGTTTTATTTCTGCTTCAACTTTATGTTTATGTTTATATTTTTATTCTGTTGCATTCCTGCATAAGTCTGGATCATCATAATATGCACTAGGAGTAAAATCACTCATCCTTAGGACCACTACAAGCACATGTCAGAGTCTAAGATGATGAGTGGTTGTATTGAGGGATTCTTTCTTGGAGAGTGCAATACTTGGAGTTTGTTTTGAATTAGGACATGGTGCGGAGAATTAAAGCTTGGATCCTCTTTTAGAGAGCAGAAAACAATGTCACGAGGAGTGCTTGAAATGTTGATCCTTAGCTTAGAGACCATGAAACTTTGGAGGTGGATTCCAACCACCACATGACACGTGTACATCTTCACTAAACTACCATTATGTGGATATACTGTAATAACTTCTATTAGGTTTTTGCGCAATTGATCCATTTTCTCATTCTCACAACATAGTCCGTAAATCATCCATATCTTCTTGATGTAATCATATTGTAGCCCTTCTTTGTAATGCGAGAGTTAAAGCTTAGGTGGATTATTTGGAACTAGGGTTTATAAGACTTTACTAAATGATTTAAATAAACACTTAAATAAGAGTTTCAAAATAGTTTTTAAAATGTTATAAAATGATTAGGGTTTAGCGTTTCGGGTTTGGGATTTATGGTTTAGGGTTTAGGGTTTAGGGTTTAAGGTTTGGGGTTAGGATTTAGGTTTAGGTTTTAGTGTTTAGGGTCTACAATATTTTAGTAAATGCTTTTAAGAAACACTTAAATAAAAGTTACAAAACAATTTTTTAAATGTTATAAATGGTTAGGGTTTAGACTTTCGCGTTTAGGGTTTAGGGTTTTGTGTTTATGGTTTAGGGTTTATAACACTTTATTAAATTCTTTTAATAAACACTTAAATAAAAGTTACAAAATTCTTCTTAAATTGTTATAAAATTCTTGGGGTTTATGGTTTAGGTTTTCGGCATAGTGTTTAGGGTTTAGGGTTTAAGGTTTGGGGTGTCAGATTTCAGTTTTAGGGTTTAGGGTTTATAAAACTTTATTAAGTGCTTTTAGTAAACCCTTAAAAATGGTTACAAAATACTTTTTAAAATGTTATTAAGTGATTAGATTTAGGGTTTAGGGTTTAATTTTTATAACACCATAGTAAATTCTATTAATAATCACATAAATAAAACTTACAAAATTATTTTTAATACATCATAAAATGCTTAAGTCTTAAGAGTTTAGGGTTTGGGGTTTGGGGTTTGGGGTTTAGGGTTTAGAGTTTAAAGTTTGTAGTTTATAGCCCTTTGGTAAATTATTTTAATAAACACTTAAAAAAGTTAAAAAAATGTATTTTAAAATGTTATAAAATTCTTATTCTTAGGGATATGGTTTATGGTTTAGGGTTTGGGGTTTAAAATGTTATAAAGTGCTAATGGTTTAGGGTTCAGGGGTTAGTTTTGGGGTGTGGGTATTAGGTTTTATGGTTTATGGTTTATAATTCTTTAATAAATTATTTTAATAAACACTTCTAAACAAGTTAAAAAATGGTTTTTAGGGTTTATGGTTTGTTGGGGTTTTTAGGGTTTAGGGCTTTTTATGTTATGGGTTTATGGCTTTTTAGGGTTTAGGGATTAGGGGTTTAGGGTTTCTATCACTTTAGTGAATGCTTTTATTAAACACTTAAATAAAAGTTACAAAACACTTTTTAAAATGTTATAAATATTTAGGTTTTAGGGTTTGGGGTTTAGGGCTTAGGGTTTAGGGTTTAGGTTTTGGAGTTTAGGGTTAAGAGTTTATAAGACCTTAGTAAATTCTTTCAGAATTTAGGCTTTAAGGTTTAGGGTTTATAAGACCTTACTAAATGATTTTATGGTTTATCCTTTAGGCTTTAAGCATATAGATATATGGTTTGGGGTTTGGGGTTTAGGGTTTGGGTTTTATAACCCTTTAGCAAATTATTTTAATAAACGCTTAAGTAAAAGTTACATAACGCTCTCTAAAATGTTATAAAATTTTGAGTGTTTAGGGTTTACCTTTGGGGTTTTGCGGTTTGGGATTTAGGGTTTTGGGTTTAGGATTTAGAACACTTTAGTAAATTATTTTAATAATCACTTATATAAAAGTTTCAAATGCTTTCAAAATGTTATAAAATGATTAGGGTTTAGGTTTTAGGGTTTGGGGCTTTACGGTTTACGGTTTCAGGTTTACGATTTAAGGTTTATAATACTTTAGTAAATGCTTTTAACAAACACTTAAATAAAATTTACATAACACTTTTTAAAATATTTTAAAATTCTTATGGTTTAGGTTTTAGGGTTTATAACACTTTAGTAGATGCTTTTAATAAACGCATAAATAAAATTTAGAAAACTCTTTTTAAAAAGTTATAAAATACATAGGGTTTAGGTTTTAGGGTTTCAAGTGTAGTGTTTGGGGCTTAGGGTTTAGGTTTCATAACACATTAGTAAATTATTTTAATAAACACTTTAAAAAAAACTAGAAAACAATTTTTAAAATGTTATAAAATTATAAGGGTTTAGGGTTTATGGTTTAGGTTTTATAACACACTAGAAAATGCTTTTAATAAACACTTAAATGAAAGTTACGAAACACTTTTTGAAATGTTATAAAATGATTAGTATTTAGGGTTTGGGGTTTGGCGTTTAGGGTTTATGGTTCATGTTTTAGGATTTAGGGTTTATAACGATTTAGTAAATTCTTTTAATAAAGACTTAGATAAAAGTGAAAAAAAACTCATTTTAGAATGTTATAAAATGCTTAGGGTTTAGGGTTTGGGTTTTAGGGTTTACAGGGTTCAGTAAGTGATTTTAATAAACACTTAAATAAAAGTTGCAAAACACCTTTTGAAATTTCATAAAATTCTTCGAGTTTGGATTTAAGGTTTAACGCTTAGGGTTTTAGGTTTGGGGTTTAGACTTTGGGGTTTAGTGTTTAGGGTTTATCACACTTTAGTAAATTATTTTAATAAACATTGTAATAAAAGCTACAAAATTATTTTTAAAATGTTATGAAATGATTAGGATTTAGGTTTTGACATTTAGGGTTTGGGGTTTAGCGTTTAGGGTGGTTTAGCATTCAGGGTTGATGGTTTATAAGACTTTAGTAAATGGTTTTAATCTTGGCTTAAATAAAAGTTACAAAATTCTTTTTAAAATGATATAAAATGCTTAGGGTTAACTGTTTACGGTTTGGATTTTTGGATTTAAGGTTTAGGGGTTACAAGACCTTAGTAAATGCTTTTAATAAGGACTTAAAATAAAAGTTCCAAAATGATTTTCAAACTGTTATAAAATGCTTAGGGTTTTGGGTTTTGGGTTTTGATTTTGGGTTTTAGGTTTAGGGTTTAGGTTTGGGTTTTAGGGTTTATAACACTTTAGTAAATTCTTCTAATAAAAACTTAAATAAAATTTACAAAATGGTTTTTAAAATGTTACAAAATGCTTAAGATTTATGGTTTAGGTTTAAGGTTTAGGGTTTGGGGTTTCAGGTTTAGAGTTTAAGTTTTAGGGTTTATAACACTTGAGTAAATGCTTTTAATAAGCACTTAAATAAAAGTTACTCACTAAGTTTTAAAATGTTATAAAATTCTTAGTGTTTATGGTTTAGAGTTAAGGGTTTGAGGTTTATTGTTTGGAGTTTATGATTTACGGTTTACAATTTTGAATTTAGGGTTTATAACACTTTCGTAAAAGATTTTAATAAACACTTAGATAAAATTTACAAAGCAATTTCTAAAATGTTATAAAATGCTTAGCATTTATTGTTTAGGGTTTGGGGTTTAGGGTTTAGGGTTTGGGGTTTAGGGTGTATGGTTTAGGGTTTGGGTTTTAGGTTTTAGCGTTTAGGGTAGAGTGTTTAAGGTTTATCAAATTCTTAGGGTTTAGGGTTTAAGGTTTAGTTCTAAGGTTTATAACAATTTAGTAAATTCTTTTAATAAAAACTTAAATAAAAGTTCCAAAACACTTTTTAAAATGTTATAAAATGATTGGGGTATATGGTTTAGGCTATAGGGTTTAGAGTTCTAGTTTTAGGGCTTAGGGTTTAGGGTTTATGGTTTATAAAACTTCAGAAAATTATTTTAATAAACACTTAAATAAAAGTTACAAAAGTGTTTTAAAAATGTTATAAAATGGTTAGGATTTAGGGTTTGCATTTTAGGGTTTAGGGTTTAGCCTTTTAAGTCTAGGGTTTAGGGTTTAGAGTCTAGAGTTTTGGGATTAAAAATCTTTAGTAAATATTTTAATAAACATCTAAATAAAATTTACAAAACACTTCTTAAAATGTTATAAAATACATAGGGTTTAGGGTTTTATGTTTTATAGTTAAGGGTTTAGAGTTTACAACACTTTGGTAAATGTTTTTAGTAGACACTTAAATAGAAGCTAGAAAATGTTTTTAAGATTGTTATAAAATGCCTAGGGTTTAAGGATTAGTGTTTAGAATTTCGGGTTTGGATTTAGGATTTGGCGTTTAGGGTTTAGGGTTTAGGGTTAAACATTTGTAGTTTAGGCTTTAGGGATTAGGGTTTACAGTTTAGCATTTAAAACACTTATAAAATGCTTAGGGTTTAAGTTTTAATATTTTCGGTTTAGGGTTTAGGGTGTAGGGATGAACCACCGCACCTTAAGGGGGTATCCGCTGCTACCTATTACACATAATTCATTCATCCCATTGAGCCTCGAGGATTTATGAAGAAAAATAAATAAAAGGAAATAGGTTTATTAAGAAGGGTGCTAAAACAAAGGTCGGGTATCTCATGTACCACAATTTTCTCCCTCCTACACTCACATACCCAAGTGTGGTCTTCTCCTATTATATATACTCATAAAATTCTTAGGGTTTATGGTTTAGGGATTAGGATTTGGGGTTTAGGTTTAGGATTCACATTTTATAACATTTTAGTAAATTCTTTTGATAAGAACTTAAATAAAAGTTCTAAGTAGTTTTTAAGATGTTATAAAATTCTTAAGCTTTAACATTTAGGGTTTAGCATTTATAACACTTTACTAAATGTTTTTAATATACACTTAAACAAAATTTACAAAACACTCTTTAAATGTTATAAATTAATTAAGGTTTAGGTTTCAGGGTTTAGGTATTAGGGATTAGGGTTTAGGGTTTATGACAATTTAGTATTAAAATTTAATAAACACTTAAATGAAAGTTACAAAACACTTTTGAAATGCTATAAAATTCTTAGGGTTTAGCATTTAAGGTTTGGGTTTTTCGTTTTAGGGTTTACAGTTTAGGGTTTAATTTTTATTGTTTTGGGTTTATAACACCTTAGTAAATTATTTTGATAAAAACATAAGTAAAAGTTACAAAAATCTTTTTAGAATGCTATAAAATTCTTAGGGTTTGGGGTTTACAAGCCTTTAGTAAATTTTTATAATAAACACTTAAATAAAAGTTAAAAAACACTTTCTAAAATGTTATAAATTGCTTAGGGTTTAGCCTTAAGAGTCTAGGGTTTATAAGACTTTAGTAAATCCTCTTTATAAGGACTTAAATAAAAGTTAGATTTTTTTTTAAGATCTTATAAAATAATTAGGGTTTAGGGTTTATGGTTTTGGGTTTGGTGTATAGATTGTAGGGTTTATAACACTTTAGTAAATGATTTTAATAAAAACTTAAATAGATGTTACAATATGTTTTTTAAAATCTTATAAAATTATTATGGTTTAGCATCTAGGGTTTAGGGTTTGTGGTTTAAGGTTTAGGGTTTAGAGTGTAGAATTTAGGGCTTAGGGATTTAGGTTTAGAGTTTAGGGTTGAAGGTTTGAGGTTTACAATTTAGGGTTGAGGGTTTATAACACTTTAGTAAATTCTTTTAATAAACACTTAAATAAAAATGACAAAACGCTTTTTAAATTGTTATAAAATGCTTAGGGTTTAGGGTCTGAGATTTAGGTTTTGAGGTTTAGGGTTTATAAGGGTTCAATAAATGATTTTAATAAACAATTAGATAAAAGTTACAAAACACATCTTAAAATGATATAAAATGCTCAGAGTTTAGGATTTAAGGTTTAGGGTTTGAGGTTTTTGTTTAGAGTTTAGGGTTTAGTGTTTAGGGTTTATAACGCGTTAGTAAATTATTTTCATAAACATTGTAGTAAAAGTTACAAAATGATTTTTTAAATGTTATAAAATGATTATGGTTTAGGTTTTAGCATTTAGGGTTTCAAGTTTAGGGTTTAGGGTGGTTTAGCATTTAGGTTTTATGGTTTATAAGGCTTTAGTAAATGGTTTTAATCAAGGCTTAAATAAAAGTTACGAAAATCTTTTTAAACTGATATAAAATTCATAGGGTTTAGTGTTTACAGTTTGGCCTTTGGGATTCGTTGTTTAGGGTTTACAAGACCTTAGTAAATGCTTTTAATAAAGAAATAAATAAAAGTTACAAAATTCTTTTTAAATTGTTATAAAATTCTTAGGGTGTAGGGTTTTGGGTTTTAGGTTTAGGGTGTATGGTTTAGGTTTTAGGGTTTATAACACTTTGGTAAATGCTTTTAGTAAAAACTTAAATAAAAGTTAAAAAATGATTTTTAAAATTTTATAAAATGCTTAGGATTTATGGTTTAGGGTTTAGGGTTTCGTGTTTAGAGTTTAGGGATTAGGGTTTATAACACTTGAGTAAATGCTTTTAATAAACACTTAAATAAAAGCTACAGACTGTTTTTTAAAATTTTATAAAATTCTTAGTGTTTATAGTTTAGAGTTAAGGGTTTGAGGTTTATTGATTGGTGTTTATGGTTTAGGGTTTATAACACTTTCGTAAAATATTTTAATAAAAACTTAAATAAAAGTTACAAAACACATTTTAAAATGTTATAAAATGATTAAGGTATAGGGTTTATGCTATATGGTTTAGGGTTTAGGGTTTATGGTTTATAATACTTTAGTTAATTATTTTAATAAAGACTAAAATAAAAGTTACAAAACTGTATTTACAATGACTTTTTTTTGTGTATGTCAATCTTTGTGCATTTCAATGTTTGGATTTTACTTTCTATGAACATAATGGTTTTGACATGCAATTTTCTTTTAATTTTTATAATTTTCATATGACATATCTTTTGTTGCTTTGAATGGTGTTTTATTGAACTTTATTACATTTTAAAGACCTACCTTCAGTGGTTTTGTGATGAAACTTGCTCCCATTCTGTAGAAATATAAAAACTTGTCTCTTTGGGATATTCCAATAAGTTATTTAGAGGTTGTGACTTCATACAACATATGAATGTCAAAGTGAGAAAGGGTTATTATAGAATCCTTGATTCTGTAGCACTCCTATCATATTTCTATTTGTATATTATAATGCCTTTATAAAATTTTGTTGCATATTCTTGATTGAATTATATATAAGCCCTAATATCTACATGTTGTATAATTTGATGAATATATATTACCTAAAGAATTATAAACTATGTGATAATTTGTGCTTGATTGTTTTTGCATCTCGTTTATTTTTCATATTTGAATATTTGTTATATAATGAAATTATCATATAAGACTTTCCTTAAATATATTAATGACTATACAACTCATTTATGAATATTGTGAGTTTATATTCATGTGTATCATCATATTTCGTCTGAAATTTTGAGATCTGCAATCATGAGAAATGATGGTTCTCGGGATAAGGGTTATTACTTTGAGATTTGTGTCATTGATTTATGGGTGATTTGGAATTATCGTTGGGGATGTTAATGTTGATTTGCACCAATTGTCTCAAATAACCACTCACAGAAACTCATATATGATATCTATTAATGTTGGTGTACCATACCTCATGACTATACAAGTTTGACTTAATCCCTTGGGCTTTAAAGGTTACCAATACCTTGTTTTTTCATTGTTCTTGTTCATATGTTTTACATTTCTATGTAAGTTAGGCTTTGGTGACCCACTCTTTGCTCATTTTCCCTCTATGTTTGACCTTGATTCCTCGTTGAAACATTTTGGATTCTAACCATGGCATCCCTTATCTATTTTAAAGTCATTTGAGTTGAGATAGCAGAGGCATATGATGAATATGAAAATTTGTTCCACTACGTCAACTAGTGGGATTTACTTCAATTTTTTTAGGTTTATAGTAAAGGGATTGTCAAGGTTTTACATCTTCTTTTGATATGAAGAATTATCAAGTGGGTGATCTAGAGATGGCTACAAATATTGATCTCATTGCAACAACTACTCATCTTCCCTTTCAAAGAGAGAAACAGTCTAAAAATTGTTCACCGTGTGACATTCCCTCGAAAAAAATTATTGTCAATAATGTTTGTGGATATCATCTGAAAGGTATGGAAATTTCCTCATTGAAATCTAAACGGCACAATTTATGGTTTTTTTCATTAGTCTGTTACTTGTGAAGGTGAAACATACTAGTTTTTAGTTATAATAAAAGGTTGTTAATGGAATTTCTCTTCCATAAACTTAATTTTCCTCTTTATCTATATAAAATTCTAAGTAAAATTTCTTGCACATACCAGTCACGTCGCAAGAACTCTGAAAGATCACTCTTTCCCCAGAATTTCATCTATATTCTATTTAGACATCATATGGAAAAAACAGGGGATGAGTATGATCATTTCCTGGATCAAAATGGTTTTGAAGAACCACAATTAACCAATTGTTTTAATTCCTCAGATATTGATGCACAAAATCCTTTATTGGGCAATCTTATTCAATTGCCACATTGTCATTCAGCATAGAATGATTGTGAAAAATGAATTCATGAAGAAAACTCTTGTGTTTCAAATGATAATAACATTGAAACGCTGAGACCTACTAGTGTTTTCTGAACTAGAAGCATAAACAAGGTTACTACTACCTAACATATGGAATTAAAATAGGAATTTAGGGATAAAAGGGAAGTGAAACCCTCCAGGGTAAGTCTCTGGGCCAAAATTTTACCAAAAGAACCCGCACATGAAGAAGAGATCAATCAGTTAGAACAAAACCCTCTATCTGAAGTTAAGATTAAACAGATCCAGAGAAAAAATTCTTGAGCAAGGCAAAAGAGACAATAGAATACTCCTAGAAATGATGAGTTTTTCCATATTGATGCTCATCCTGAAATCTTGCCAAAACGAAATAGGCGACATGTCTAAGATAATTTGGGATTTTTGTGTTGATGTCACTTTTTATCGTGATAGCCTCGAACCAACATCCATTTGAATGAGGCTAAAGTAAGAACATGTATTGGTACTGACAAAACTTGTTGATTGTCCCATGTCATGAAAAGTCTATTAGTGAGCTTGTCCATCAAAATAAGAAAGTCAAAACTTAAATTCAAGCTAAGGAAAGACACAGGGAACAAAAATCTTCCAATACTAAAAATAAATCTCAATCTAAAGATATACATATTATTACCAATTATATCTTCTAAAGAAGATGGTTCTAATCCTGATAAGTAATGACTTTATTTTTATCTATGATAAGGATTTTTCAAGTTTTCAAGGTATGTGTCTATTTTCCTTTATTGTACTAAATTTAAAAAAATGGAAAATACAAAATCCATGATTTTGTAGCATCCCTATATTGTTATCCATATAAATGCGTAATATAAGTCTTGTTAGTTGTAACAAGTCCTCCATATTCACTGGATGATGACCTTATACTCCACAATGGATAATAACTAAGTTATAAAGGAGAAAAGTCATAAAGAGTAAGTCTAGGTCATAAAGGAGAGAAGGCATGACCTAAATGATTACATTTTACATATTTCTTATTACAATAATAGGCTTGTTTATTTGAGAATAAGCGTCTCACACTTTCAATTTAATTATTATCAATTATTAGGTGAATGTTAGAGATTTATCCTTTATGGAATATGCTAGAATGGTCATAGTAGTATTCACATATCAAGGGTTAAGATTTATCTCCAAGTTCATTATGCTCTTGTAATTAATTGATGTCAAATTGTTTAATTAAAGAAAACATCATATCAGCATATGTCACATTGGACATGTGGTATTAATAAGTCTTCGTATTGGCCCATAGTGTTGTAAGAAGATATCTTTACTTGAGTTAAGAATTTTCATGGTAAAGTAGGGATAAGAATTTAAAATAAATTTATAATTTGGTTAAATTTTATGACTCTTTTTTATCTGATTAATATTAGATGTATAATGTGGTAAGTATTTTGATGCTTCTCATGGATTAATGTGTATACAAGTCATTTAATTTATAAGGTTGCACTAGTTCAGAAGAAAAAAAAAACTAGCAAAAGTTCTTATTATCGGGGGTTTAGTCTTGTTGAGTTGGTAATGTGAGATGTATAATTGGGTAAGTGTTCTGATGCTTATCATAGATTAATGTGTATACAAGTCATTTAATATATATCATTTCACTAGTTCAAAAGAACAATAACTGGTAAAAGAAAGTTCTTATTATGGGGGGTGTAGTCTTGTTGAGTTGTTTCTTGTTATGTGGTACTCATTTGAAATACAACATCAACCCAAGGATAAATACAATGTAACCTTTGATATTTTTAGTAGACATCACTTTATATATAAATACAAAATTGTTCTCAAAATGGCAATGAATCTACTCTATAATGGGCATGCATACCATGCGAATATATTTGTATATGTCAAGTACATAATCTGTGGTATAGTGAAAAGGAATAATCTTTTAAATCATATAGCGCTCTAGAGTAAATTATGGTTGTTTGGAAAATACAAGGATGCAAGATTGGAGAATAGTTTTCTCAAAGGAATAGATTCTCTAAACTATGAATTTTCTTTCTCGCCTTATAGGATAAACTTTTAGTTATTGAATATGTATAAAAACTAAAAAAAATTAACAAAATATATCTAAAATTACAACAGCAAAAACAAAAATAAAGGCGAAGCAACAACCAAAAGACAATCAAAATTCTTTCTACACTTTAAACCATACAAAGTAAAGTGTGCATGTTATTTTGAGACTCTATTATAAATAACAATACGAAGCAAAGTGTGCATGGTATTTGAGAAGGCTCTATACTAAAAATATTTAAACATGCAAATCCAATAACCAAAATAAGATAGATTATCTCACTCTCCATATCATTAACAAAAAGTGGTAAACACTGGAGTAATTCTCTATAAAATGTAATTTCAAATATTTAAAACCTTTGTATTAATGTAGCTATAAAATATTTGAAATGTACTTAAATTATCAATATTAAGAAAACTAACACATTTTTAATAGAAATTTACGTACTAGCACAATTATATAAAATTAATGGCTAGTGACTCCTAAAACATCTAATGTCGGCAAAATTTAAAAAATTATGAAATTAGCTATTTTATTATTATCATTATTATTACTTATAAGTTAAATATATACTTTATTTGGGAAGCTGGGAAGAAGATGTTTATCAATGAAGGAGTTTCTTAATGTCTAAATAGGGTATGCAACAATACATAACTCATTTAATATGAAACTTGCTCATATCATATTTAATTAATTAATCAGCTTCACTAAAATGACAAAAAAAGCATAACTACCTTGCACATAAATCTCAGCCGTTGGTTTGGTTATACCACTAAAAAAATCATGAAAGATTTAATGGTCCTAACATAAATATAATAATGATTAATAATTAAATTAAAGTTTTGGAATCTTTATTCTATTTTAAAAGAAACATGTTTATTGA
>APFE031536921.1:0-39715 GCA_000404065.3 Pinus taeda | reverse complement strand
GTGGTGTCAACCTTGTAGGTTGTGGAAGGCTAGGGGCAACAACACTTCCATCTTTATAATTGTGAGTGGTAGGCTTCTCTGTTGCCATAATTTTTCTTTCAATTTTTCTTGCCAGCCTGAATGCCTTCTCCAATGAATCAAGTTCCCAAAGGCAAACCTCATGTTGGATGCTATCATTTAAAGTCCCTATGAACACATCAATCCTATGCTCCTCTACGATATATTTTAACCTTATATTCAATTTTTGGAAGTCCTCAATGTGCTCCACCATTGAACCCTTTTGTTTGAGATTTATCAATTCGTTAAAAAAAAGTGCTGCTTTTTGTATCCTCATAATGTCTTGTCATTTCTTCTGTAAAAATTGCCCAAGTAACAATTTGTTTACGAGAGCAAAGCCATCAATACCATACAAACTAATTGGGTTCCAAATATAAAGTTGCAATGCATACCTTTTGTGTTTTTTTGCACATTATGGAGATCAAAATATTGCTCCATCTGTAGTATCCATGTTACGGGATCCTTGTCATCAAACTTCCTCATATCGATCTTTGGAACATGGTGGGTCTTCAATCCAACGTTAGAGTCTATGAAATCATGACTAACATTTCTTTTGTTCTCATCATGAGTTTCCTCTACTACCCTTTCGCCATCAGTAAGCATTTCTTGTAGCAACTTTGTCAAATCCATCTTCAAATCTTCGATATTGCCTTTAAATTTTGCTTCTATACCATCCATGTTAGCTTCCATGCCATTCTTTAAACCATCCATCTTCGCTTCAATTACTTTTTGTTTGAGCGAAATTTGTTGCACTTGGTCTTGTAATTTTGATATATCATGTTGCATTTCTTCCTCTTATTCATGTGTCATAGTAGAGATTTCAGGTTGCTTACAAGGTGTTTCCATTTTCTTTCTTTGGGTCAGCAATGAATGATAATTATGCTTCACAATGCCCTTTGAATCACTTCAAACTATTTTCTCAAACAAAATTTATGCAAATTAAAAAAAAAAAAAAAACTACACCTTTTTTTTCCACTTTGTATGAGCTCGATCTTGAAACACCTGTAACTCTGTAATTTTGAATCTCCAAGCTATGAAATTTCGATTGGTGATAGCCGTTTGAGTCCTCTTTCCAACCCCACAAGTTTGATCGTGATTGGATTCTCCAAGAAGAGTTATGCCCAATCTCTAGTAATGACCTAATTATAGACTAGTTCAGTACAGCGAACTTGTACAACGTGCCACATGTCACTGTTGTCACCTCTAAGTGGCTCTACAAAATCAAGCATGGAGCTGATGGAAGTGCAGACCCTCTCATTCACAAATGTAAGAGTGAGTTGGCTTCTGAATTTGAGATGAAGGACCTAGGACAGATGCACTATTTCCTAGGGTTGGAGGTCTAGCAAAAGCCAGGTGAAATTTTCCTCTCTCAAGAAAAATATGTTGTGAAGATATTGGAAAGAGTTGGGATGGTGGATTGGAAGCCTGTGACTACTCCGATGGAACTTAACTTTAATAATTTATGTGGTAGTGTTGCTGGACTTGAATTGGGAAATGTTTTTAAGTATCGTCAACTCATAGGAGCACTGATGTTCTCGGTGATCTCCCGTCCAGCATATGTTTTGCAGTTAACACATTGAGCCAATATATGGTTGAGCCTCATCATATACATTGGATTGGTGCCAAGAATCGTTTGAGATATCTTCAGGGCACAATCACTCATGAACTGAGATACACTGTCGGAGATGTGGAGTTGCATGGTTATTCTTATGTTGATTGGGATGGCAATGTGGTGGATAACAAGAGCACTTCTGGATATTGTTTTTCTTTGGGTTCTGCTTCGATATCTTGGATGAGCAGGAAGCAGAAATCGGTTGCCTTGAGCACCGTCGAGGTCGAAGACATAGTTGCTAGTATGGCCTCCAATGAAGTTATCTGGTTGAAGAAGCTCTTCAGTGAGTTGTTTAGACATGTGTTGGATACCACCGTGATCCTCTACGACAACCGGAGTGGGATCTGATTATCAAAGAATCTTGTGTTTCATGATCACTCCAAGCATATAGATATAAGGTACCACTTTATCCGGGATATGGTACAACGAAGAGCAATAAGGCTCCATCACATTGGGACTGATGAGCAAGTCGCCGATATTCTGACAAAGCCACTGGGGAAGGTCAAGTTCTTGGCCTTCCGAGAACGACTTGGAGTCGTGGAGAGACTTTATTATGAGGGTCTTGTATGAGATGGACATTTAGCTTTGGGAGCTCTGGGGGGCTTGGGGTACTTCTTGGAGCGATGAGAAACCATAGGGTGAGTGGTTCAGCCTTCCCTCGCGATACCCCTTTGGCGACATGTAGGCAGGATGAGTGGTTCATCCTTCTCCTACTGAGACATCCTACCCATGCCGTCTGGGACTCATGGGAAGTACCTCTCATCTAGCCAATGAGTAGGGAAATGAGGATAGGGACCATAGTACTACCGATGGACGCATCGTGTACCACCGTACTCCCTATGCTAGAATGAATAATATTGATATGGGATCAATTGGAACTGACTTCGGGTCAATAAGAGTGGTATGAGACACTCTCTTTTGATTGAAACTGACTTCAGGTCAGTAAGAGAGGTATGATACACTGTCCTTTGATTGGGACTAACTTCGGGTCATTAGAGAATGGTATGATACATTCTCAATCACTTCTTCTTCTTCATAGTTCAACAGAGCAAAAGTAGTGCATTGATGGCAGAGATAGTACAAATTGGCAGATGGATTAGTAGATGGAGTTCTCCCTAGTTGAGAGGGAGTGTTAAAATTGGAAACTAAGGCCAAACTCCACATGGGTCATCTTATTTATGACGGCTACTATTTTTCTTGGATTCCTCTTTCCGAGAGGTGTAGAATTGATCTAAAGATCATCTAATTCTGACATGTACAAATGAAGTTATGAATTTATTTTGATTATGGACAAATTGTCAAAGTCGGCCAGCAAACTTATGTAGGCTTAGAAGCCCAACAGTCACATCTATTCATCCTCAACGTTTGTTATAAACACATGATGCCTAAGCCTCATTTGGACACACTCATCTTCACACTTCTCTCTCTCTCTCCTCATTGATTGTGAATGGATTTCTAGGCCTCTCTCTCTCCACAAGTCTAAAATTTTAGGACAGCCAAATATCAGGGAGGGAGAAATTTCAGGAGACCGAATTTCTAGACAATTTGACCAAGTGTTGACCAACATGCATTGACCTCCTTTGACTATGTTTTTGTGGGGGCTATCTCTGTTCGGGTAGGCTACATTTATGGGCACAGAAATAGAGGCCAAACGTTGACTTTGACCAATGTTGACAGCAGCTAAGGCTTACCGCAGGTTGGCTATTTGCCACATTTGATTGGGCTGATTTTGGGTTGTTTTGAGGGCTGATTCATCTTGTTTTTTGGAGGCCAAAGTTGACCAATTTATTGAGGGTCAAATCTACCCTGTTGACCAGCATTGACTTTTCTGGTTAGGGCTCTTTTGCTGCTGTCATAAATTATCATATTTGTAAATTGTACTATCTTTCTCTCTGCTGAACTATTGAAGAATATAAAAAGAATTGATCAAGGGTTTCCCCACATTAGGATTTGTCCCTAGCTAGTGCCACATCTTGTGTCATCTTGTCTTGGCTTGTCTCCTACTGTTTATGTTTATGTTTATGTTCTATCTACAATTTACTATCATGTTGATGTGATTGCTAATCTAGATATTGATATTGGGCTAATAAAGAAATTGAATTAAAATTGCTCTAAAGCAGAGAACATACCATTGTTGCCTAAAATTAACAGTTTTGCTACACCATTATGTTGTGGATTATAAGGGACAATTAGCTCCCTCTTAATCCCAACCTGTTTGCAGAAAGAAACAAGCTCCTTTAAGGTGTATTTTTCTCCATTATTAGATCTCAGTATGTTGATTTTTTTATCTGCCAAGTTTTCCACTTCAGCTTTGAATTCCTGGAACTTGTCTAATACCTCATCTTTTGGCTTCAAGAGACATATCCATGTCTTATGGGAGAAGTCACCAATGAATGTCACACAGTACAATGAACCATCAAGCGATTTTATGGGCATCGTACCACATATATCAGAATGAATCAAGTTCAAAGCTTCCTTAGAACTATTGTCACTGTTTGGAAATGGTTTATTGATGTTCTTTCCAAGATCGCAACCTTTACATACACCATCATTCTTAATTTGTTGTTTAGGAACCCCTAATACTATTTCACTTAATTCAGGCAATGCTCTAAAATGAAGATGTCCATACCTTCGATGCCATAACTCACTTGGATTTATTTCATCATGTACTAAAGCTTGATCTGATTGACTCACAAGTCTATATAGTCTTTCATCACGAATCTCAATAACCCTAGCATCATCTATACTAGAGCCCTTTGACCATACAAATACTTTTCCATCCACAAAAGCAACCCTATCTCCTTTATCTTCTAAACTAGAAACTGAGACAAGCTTCTTTTTCAAACATGGTACATAAAGGACATTTTTGAAATGAATGTTGTTACCAAATTCCAGTGCTACAAATGCTTTTCCAATTCCTTTGACTACATAGTTGTTATTGTCTCCCAATTCAACCCTTTGAGATAACTTTCATTCTGTCATGCTTGAAAGATTCCCACTCTCATCGGTCATGTGCCTTTATGTTCCACTATCTACTAGCCAAATGTCATCATCATCTGCAATGGAACTTGTAAAAGCAGAATAATAGAAGAAATCCTTCTCACCTTTTGTCTTCTTTAGTTTTTCATCTTCTTCAATTTCTATTGTGGAAGCATGTTGTTTCCCTTTTCTTTTCTTGTTAGCCATATTAGGACAATCTCTCTTGAAATGTTCATATTCTTGACAACCATAACATTATATCTTTGATAAGTATTTCTTCTTCTTAGAGGAAGAAGATCCCTTTCCTGACTTCTTATGTTGAGGTCCAAACTACTTCTTTCCCTTGTTCTTGAAGCAAGCTGCAAGGGCTTGAACTTCATCTTGACAATCTCTAGTCATCAATCTTGCTTCTTCTTGTGCACATGATGTCCATAATTGTTCAAATGATGGAACTTCTTTCCAACTGCTTATGCCTACTGCAAATACATCCCATGATCTAGGAAGACCATTGAGTGTTGTAGTCACAAGTTCTTGATCAGGAATTGATTCTCCAATAGCTTGAATTTGATCTCTTATTTGTGAAATCCTCACAAAGTATGAAGCCACAGTGTCATCATTATTCATCCTTGTATTCCATAGCTCATTCTTCAAACTCATGGATTGACCAACATTCTTGATAGTGTAAAAATTTATTAGGGCATCGTACATCTTCTTGGAGGTATCACACTTTGCAATGTAGGCGATGAGATGATCTCTAATGGAGTCTACTATTAGACTCATGGCAGTAATGTCATCCTCCTTGAACTTCTCTTTTCCAACTGCATCATTTGGTTCAGTAGTCTTTCTTGTCACGATATCCAATACTTTGTTCTTGGCAAGAACGAGATATATTCTAACTTTCCAAGCTCCAAAGTTTGATGCTCCCTCTAACTTGTTTTTGGATTTCATGGAGGAAGCCATAGATGCCAATGTAAAGGACTTCAGTGGAATGCTCTCTCTAGGGTTTCTACAAAGGTGATCTCGGTGTTTCTTCCTTCCTTTACCAAAGCTTTGATACCATGTTGATTTTCAAGTGCAATTAGGGTTAGCACAATATTTTTGAAATTCTAATAATTACTTTTGATGTAGATCTTCTTTTAGCTTATTCCAATATATCATTCCACAAATAGTCTTCATAAATTCAACCATAAAGAACAAAAGAACTATAGAGATCACAAGGCACAAAAGAGAGACAAGATTTACCCTAGGAAAACCCACTACGAAGAAAAACCTAACAACCTTTTCAATAGAGAAATTCTTCTTGTTCAGTGAGAGACACACCTAGACCTATGGTCAAACCTGGTATTCTCCTCCCAGTCAAGTCACCCAAATTGATCCTGCACTTTGCTCTTGATCTTGCACTTCCAGAATTTCGGCCCTTTTGAAACAACCAGTTGCCCAGAATTTTGGCCCTGCAGCAGTTGCCCCAACAACCCAGAAAATTTCAGCCCCTTACAATAGTTGCCCCAAAAACTGTGAATCACAAAGAGAGAGAGAGAGAGATTTCTTCACACATGCTAGTTGCTAGAGAGAGAGAGAGAGTAAAGAGAAAATTCGGACTTCTTCTTCGTCCTTCTTTGTCCTTCTTGCCCTTCGCTCACTTGCCCAAAAACTGTCTTGAGAAAGGAATGCGAATTGCCCAAATGGGGAACTCGAGTTGCCTTTATACAGTAGTTTGTCTAGGGTGAATGGATGTGTCTCTTGGCCAGTGCCAACTTGACTTGGAGGGAAGTCGACTTGTCACTTTTGGAGCCAAAATTTTCATTTTAAAAGTTCACATTTACATCTTTTAAAAGTCGTAATGGAACTTTGACTCAAAATAAATTTTCCTTTGACTCAAGCATTTATAAATATGCTTTACAATGATAAATATAATTACATCAAGTGACCAAAAGTACATTATGAAGACCGACCATAGTTACAAATTCAACAAAAAGCCCCCCCAAGGCTTCTACTTCTAACACCACCAATTAAGAGGATCAATCAATTAGGGTTCATGGTGGATTTTAACGCAATTTCCAGATCTTAGTTCAAAAGGTCCTATGGTTGTTCTAATGGCTTAGGTCAACCAATATCAGCTCTCATCTCAAAGAAGATCCAAAAACACACAAAATCAATAAATTTCACAATGTTGTAGCAAACTAGCTTGTAAAATAAAAATTTGCAGCAATAGACCAGTTTACAACAGTTACTAAAGCATAGCCCCAAAAGCTATGATAATAAAGTGAAAAATGAAGGGCTATCGCATGAGTAAATAAAAATTGAATTACAACAAATTTATGAAGTAGTATATAACAGTACTACAAACCCTAGACATCGACCCTAGAAAGTGGCTGAAAAATGCATTAAACATAATATTTTGTATTGTATAATATATTCCAAACACTTTCTAACCTTAGGACTAAGACATCCAAGATATTCAATGCTGATAATGAAAGATTATGTTGTAATTTAACCCTAAGATACCCTAAAACAAAAAAGAAAATGAGTTTTAAACGAAAGAATAATTAACACAACGAAGAAGACCAATGTCTTTCTCTATCTAGGGCATATGGAGTCATGAATCAAAACAATTGAGAAGGAAATGGAATGGATGTAGGTTCAAAGACCAAGGGAGACTCAATTGTGTCCCCTAGATGTTTGACCCAGATGTCCTACAATATTCAAGGAAGGAGGGAGCTTCACTTAGGCCACCTCAAACAACTTGATGAAAATCATTGTCCAAAGAAGATAATGAGATAAAAACACTAGCAATTACTTTGGTGAATACTTAATAACAATTATACATCAACATAAACAAGATAAAGAAAAATAATTTGCTCAATTTAGCATGCATCCATCAAAGTTCATCAATAATCATCCACGAAGAGAGAACCATCTGCATCGACAAGCCCTCTTTAAGAGGTCACTCTACTTAAACATCCATAGTTGACAAGAGAAAAGAGAATAGAAGACTCCACAATGTGCAATGATCCAAGTGAGGGGAGTACTCCCTTCATTTATATGAGGAAACCAAGTGCTCTTTCTATACAATAAGACAATATCCTCTAAAAGCCCCTCAAGGCATAATATCCATGATACAAGGTGGATAGGTCAAGAAAGACAGCCAAAAGATGCCTCGTGAATGAGTAAAAGATGTCATAAATGCAAGACCTCCATCATAGTGCTCTCCAAGAGACATGTTTGAGTAAGCGAATGAAATAAGTATGATGTCATCTCCAAACAGGAGGAATAATGCTCCAAAAGTCATGTCTCTCCATGAAGGGGTGCAACATCTCATCAAAGGCCGTGTCTCCTTGTCCAAAAGTCACACCTCATCATCAAATGTGTGGAGAGTCTCCTCATCATGGTAGGTCGGCTCCAAAGTAGGCATACATCATCATCAAATGAAACATCCCATCATAAGTGCAACAACCTCAAGCTAGGGCAAGACTTCATCAAGGGATAAGATGCCATGACCCCTTAAAAGGGGTGTGTTATCATCATCACGCCCATCATCATCATCAAGAGAAGGATCAACATCGATCAAGAAGGTACAATGCCATCATGGGGGTGTCATGCCCTCTCCAAGGAGTGAAAGGTAATCAAGAAGACCCAACGTCCTCAAGAATCATGGAGAGAGAGTGCAGTCATCAACATCATCATGATAAGGGCCTCTACATCATGGCATATCATCATCGGTGTGAGCTCCTATCATCATATATCCAAGGCGCATACATCCAAAACTACATAATAAGTGTGCCATATCATATAAAAGGGTCATTAGGTTAGATCACACCAAAAATCCTCATCAAACTTCACAACAACTTAATACTTAATACAATTTAACAAGTCTAGATATAATACAACCATTATGTACCCCTATCACATGCAACAAACCTGAAAGAACAAAATAGGTCTTAGAAAGTCCATCAAGGGATATGTGAAGTGTAAGATGACTATAGTAAACGGGAAAAGGGAGGTGTTCATTGGCTATCTTGCACAGTTATGTAACGTCAATGAATATTCATCCCATGAGCACCTTGTAGAGGATTTCTCGATGCTTTGAGTTACCCTTTCCTCAACATTGTGTCTTTCCACCCCTTTATTTTTCCTTTCAACTCTCTTCACCCTTCCTCGATATTTGATTAGGGTATCTTGGTTTTTATTCCATAATGAATGTATATAAAAACACATCTATATACAAGGTTCGTTTACGCTCTAATACCAATGTAATAAACAAAGTTCGTATATGCAGTAGAATATTCAAAAGATCTGAAATAATAAATATCCATGATAGGACAATAATATATTTATATAAGATATGTACAAAACATATGAGATGATGATTGTTACAAATAAAGGCTCGCTTATATACCTAGGCAAGTGCCCCTTCATGAATGGTCATGTCCTTAGAGACATGCCTTTTTATTAACTAATTATTAATTAATTAACTATTATTATGATTATTTATTTATTTATATATATTTTATTCATAACATTGTCTTCCCCTTTAGAAAAGCTTTGTCCCCAAAGCTCACTGATGAGAAAGTGTGCCATTTGTTTCTTCGTCTTGTAATTTTTTCACATCCTTCAGAATTCTTGGAGTTGTCATCTTCATTGATCCAAGATGATAAGATCCTTTGAGTGAGAGATAAAATTGTCAAATTGAAAAGGGATCTAACCATCCTAAATCAACCTTCGGCGGAATTTTGCGGTGACTGGTGTTAGAAAATATTGAAGGGGGGGTGAATCAGTATTCCTTAGCAATTAGCACTTTTAAATCTTTTCAGAGCATTAGTTAATCTTCAATTATCATTAATGTTTATGCAGTAACAACAGTGAATAAAAGAACATAGAAGGCACAAAAATTTTAGGTGGAAAACCCCCTCCAGGTCAAAAACCACCGAACGCTTTTCTAATAATTTTTTAATCTTCAACTCCAATTGAAAAGAAAGCTCCAACTTCCTAGACTCTAGAAAAGCATTCTTCTTCAGCTCCCACTGGATGGACGCTCCAACACCCGAGATTCTTCAGTAGTCAACTAAACGGATGCCCCAACACCCAATGAGCTACAACTCACCCTAGCACCACCCTAACACCCTGAAGTTTTCACAGGCTTGAACTTGTTGGTGACTTCATGCACCAGCCTAGCACCACCCTACCACCCTATAGAATAATAAAAGAAGAATGGACTCCCGTACCAGGGAAAATGGTTCCACTTTACAATGATATAGAATGATGTAGAAGAAGAAGACACACTAGACCATAACCCCAACTATGACACAACCACCTAATGATGATCCTATACCTCCCAGCACTGCCTCTTCAACTCTTGGCAGACAGACACTTGTACAACTTATACAATGATGCTTTTACAATGACTCTGTAAAATGATTGTATGCAGTGCTTCCCACTTGAAGACTTCATGTGGTGAACTTCTTGCTGTTGTTCTACACTTTGATTGCTGCTCTTGTCATGCTACCCTTTCTCACTCTTCAGAACATTAGATTATGCATTGAGTCTTCTCTTGATGAATATATAATACTTGCAAAAAGTCTTCAAGGAAATACCCATGACATGATAATAGCAAAACTTACCTCATCCTGCAGAGCATATGTCAATGCTAAACAAAAACAACAAATTAGAATACAAAGAACCTAAATAAATTAAGAGATGAACATACATATACAGAAGATACTTACCTATGGATTACCTCTGCTACATCATTTTGCTGCACCTTGCTCTTGCTGCCCTAGAAAGTCTGGTCCTTTGCACCCCTTGACAACACTTGATCTAGTTTTTTTTGCCTTCTAGGAGCACGATATTTAATCTAATGTATCTCTGTGATTTCAAATCCCCAATATGTGATCTTCGGTTCTGTAGTAGCCCTCTGAGTCTTCTTTCCAATGCCATAGGTCTGACCTGATTTGGATTCTTCAAGGCACAGTTATGCCTAATCTCTCACAATGACCTAATTATGGACTAGTTCAGTAGAGCGAACTTGTACGACGTGTCGCGTGTCACTGTTTCCTCCTTTGGCTCTAAAATTGATATACAGAAAACTACAGTCCGTGCACTATCCACCACTTTTTACATAATTCCAATCCTCTTCTAAAAGAGAGAGTTATGACTATTTTCCCAAGGTCACTTCTTTGAGATGAAATTCGGGAGCCTGCAAAAACCCTAACTTCCACAAGTCATAACTCTGAAATATAGTGAACCAAGATCTGAAATTCGATCACAACTTTCATCAGGATTGCGAATCAAATGGGTTTTAATTTCAGAATCTGTGACTTCGCAAAAATGAAGTTATAGAGAAAATTCCACGATCACTACTTTTGGAGGATATATGAGATTTCTTTTTATAGAGTTGAGAGGGGCTTCTATAGAGAATGTTGGAGGGATTTTAGGTGCTTAAAAAATTATTAATTATTGACTATTCAATGACCAAAACCAATTATGAGTGCCATGCCACAACCCCATAGGGTTTTAGCCCACTAACTGGGGTTACTAATAAAAACATGAATATCTCTCAAACCGTGAAGAATTACTTTGCATGCCATATATCAATGGAAACATATCGACAAGTAGAATCCATCTAGAAGATCCTTGAGTCCTTGACTCAAAATAGAGTAACTTGTCAAGTCGGAATTCCCTTGCAAGATCAGGGTAGCCCCTGGTGTTGCTTGGGTTGACATCAATGACAACCTCAGATCATCTTTAGATCAACAATTGGATACTAAAGATGAAATTTTATCATAAGGCTGAATTGCATTGACATTAGTAGTCTTTGGACCATAAGTCTATTGTTTATGTTCTGAGTGATACAGATATGCAGACTGATTGAGTTGCCTACTCTTGTGATTCAGATGTTGATAAGTAGTTCTTTTGATATGATTTCCCCTTAACTTGTTTGTGTCGTCTTGTTGATTTATTTGATGTATCTGATTTCCTTTAGCTATGGAAGTTGCATGGCTAATTGTTGGCTCTTCACTTGAAATCTTCATCGTTTGAACAACGGCATCTGAATATGTTTTTACTTCAATTGGTTTGTCATCATCTTGAGTTGTGATATTGACTGGATCGGTATTTGTTCCTTTATCTTCAACTTGGACTATTACAACTGGAGACTTCAATACTTCTTGAGTAAGTTGTTCTAACTTGTGTTTTAGCGACTTCTTGTCACTTTTAAGCTTCTTTATTTGTGTAAGAAGGTTTGATTATGATCCCTTAAACGTGAAAGTTCTTTGTTTTCAAAGTCGTTGACTTTATCCTTAGTATCCTTCTCCTCATCTTTTAAAACTCTGATTTGTTCTAATAATCTTTGATTAAGGTCTTTTAAGCGCAAAAATTTCTCCTTCCTTCTCTGATAGATTCTCGTAGTATTTCTTCACAATATATTCATTTTCTTCTTCTTATTTTTTTTCTTTCTTTGGACTTCTTGAACTTCGCAAGTAATTTTTGGTTATGGTCCCTTAGATGCAAAATTTCATCATCCTTTTCTATTAATTTTTCTGTTAATTTTTGTTCCAGTTCTGCAAGTTTTTCCTCTAGTCCTTTCATTTGTACTATTTCATTACCTTGACATTCCTCTGTATTAAATAATTTTCCACGTGTTGGACAACATATTTCGCAATTTTTATGAATCCATGGATATGCAATGTATGTTTCACAAAACAGATATTTAGTCTAAAATGATGACTTATACGTGGAACTCATATTTCACTTTTTCTTTTTCTCTTTCCCTTTTCTTAATAAGATTCTCTTTAAAATATAAAATATCTCTAAAATGTAATAATATACCACTTTTGAAGCCCTCTTCCACCTTTTCGTTCAAGGAAATGGGTAACATTTTTATAAATCAAAACTGGAAACGGGTCAAGTCCCTTACATTCAAATTCTGCTCTGTTTCATCAATTTGCAGAGATAATTCCAAAGAGTATCTAATGCTTCCCCTTTTATTTCTAACTATACTGCTTACTACATTTATACTATAGACTCTCCAAAAGACACCACATAGCTTAATAATACGACAAAACATATAAACTAAGAGGCAACAAACTACCTACTTCTTTCCATTGTTTCCAAATTTTTATCCTCCTGGGCCGCTTCAGAAGATTGGCTGGGATTCATGTTCAGCTCAGGTCCATAACGGTCCTGTTCTACCACCCCCTCATCCATGGGAGTGGGCATCTCGTTCAACCTAAAGACCTTCTTAAGCATGCCGACATTAGTCGCTTCCACTTTGACCTCAATATTCTCCACCTTGAATTTCAGATTAATCATTCCATTACTCAAATGCTCCATAGATTTCTGGAGCAGCTCCATATCCTTGCCAATTCCTACCAGGTGGGTCAAAACCACCGTCATTTGATCCTGAATCTCCTGTATAACTTGCTTCCTTGTGTTTTCAATTAGGGCCTCCATATTTTCATTACTCGAGTTTCCTTGTTCCTCTATACCATCACCACTTTCGTTAATGCTTGTTGAAGCCATTTTAAGGGTTATCCTTCCCTGCACACAAAGTATTTCGTGATTAATCTGCATCACCCAGTTCCTTAATATAATTCCTTGCCTCTTGTCTATCACGGCGCACATCCTTACGCAATTAAGTTCCTTCCCCATATGCAACTTAGACAGGGCACTATCCTCCATCATCACCGCCGCCATATTGCCTTCGAAATGAAATGCTACCACTCGAATCTGTTGGAGAAATGTATTGTGGATGCCTTCACATTTAATAACAAGCGGGAGGGATTCCACCTGCTTGTCTTCATGGATCGAAGGATCAATAGCCTACAACTATTAATGAATTCTCCCAGCTGCCGACTCCACCTCCCAAGAATTTCCTGCCCATCCCCGAGACATAACATGAGCATAATTGCTTGGTGTTCTTTAATTTTTCCCTTGTTCCAACTGTCTCCCAACAATGAATTAATTAATCGATCCATTAAGGGACGTGACATATGTGATTGGAGTGATCAACGGTTAATATTCCTTGCTCTAAAGCAACGCCCAGATTGGCTTGATAATCTGCCTCATGGTTATTCTCTCGTTTAACAGGATAGAATTTAAATTCTTCTAAGTTGCTAAGAAGAGTCATAATCCTTATAATCAAAGGTTTGGATTCAGAGTCTATGAGATGCCTGTTCCTAGAGAACCTTGAACCCTTTTGAATGACAACCATTGAGTCACCAACAATAGTTAGTTGCCTAATGCCTTTGGAGATAGTGATCTTCAGACCTTGCCATAGCAATAGAGCTTCAGCTTGATTATTCGTAGCTTTCCCTAAATCCCCAGTCCCCAGGTGAACCTTGTTTCAATTGTTTCGTCAAGGTTATAAAGCAGCCCTCTCGCTCTTGCCTCCCCAGCCCTCTTTCTCCTTTTTAACTAAGCACTTGTAAAGTAATTTTTTCTTTTGAACTTTAAAAATTACTTTATTCTATAATATTATAATGTTTTTTATAATATTATAATAATACTTTTTCCCTTTTATAATTTGTACTTGTTAATAAAAAATTTATAACTTTAATAATCCTTTCCTTTTTTTTGTTTTTCCTAATCTCTTTTTCTTTTTCTTTTTTTTTGACTTATTTATTTATTTATTTTTATATGTTTTCCCTTTATGGCCGAAGGTCTGAATGACACTATGCAAAAAGGAGAAACTCCAAACTCTATATAGCAAAATGCTTCAATCACAACGGTGACAAAGTTGACGAAAATTGATGGCCAATGGCCGGATCAAACTGGCTCTGATACCAATGTTACGAGCAAGGTTCATTTACACTCTTATACAATGCAACGAACAAAGTTCGTACTCTGCAATAATCTTCAGAATTGTTGGTACACAAAGACATTCATTGAGGATAAAAATATATATTGAATCTTATATAAAAGAACTAATATGAGATATATGATTACAATTGAGGGTCCCATATATATACCTAGGCAGGTACCCTTTCACGAATGGTCATGTCCATAGAAACCTGTCTCTTCAATACTAATTATTAGTTAATTAATCATTATTCATTATTATTATTATTTAAATTATTTGTATATATATTTTATTCATAATAGGCATCTTGCTTTTTATTCCATAATGATTGTACACAAATACACATTTATAATCTCGTTTCTCAAGCCCACTATTCATATGTAGTTTATCACATGGAACATCAAGATACTTCATTAGTCTTCTTTTGGTATATGCATTCAATGCATAGGCCTAGGGGTGATGACCTCATATGAGGGGGCATTACTCATTTTTCCTTGGCTTTTAGGGCATTATGTATCCCTTTGATTATTAATTTGCATTTTGACATTTCATAATTGCTCTTAACTTTCTTTTCATTGGCATTAAACTCTGGTTTATTGGCCCCTTCTTCTCATGGGGCTACTTAAAAGGTGGACCTTTAATGGGGAGCGTGTACAATTAAACCATGAACAGAAGTATGAATGAAATATGGGAAATGTTATGCATGGTCGGGATATGGACACAACACCCCTTTTCAAACACTCCCTAGTGTTATCACCAAAATCAGCACCCTAATGAAAGTCTCAACCATGGTGCCACGAGGGTAACCACACTTGGAAAATGCACCAATGTCACCTTAGGGCAATCTCCCCTTCACTTTAGGCCAGCTCCTTCAAGCCACAGGGGTATCCCAATCTATGGAAGAACATATAAATACCATTGTATGCATAACACAGTTCACTTCAAACAACACACACCTCAATATGTAGTTAGATACAATAGTGCCAATCAAGTGATAGGTTACTTTAAAAATATTCGATGAAAAGCTAGGGCATCAATCAACACTCCATAGAGAGGGTTGGGAGCTAATTAATGAATGTTGAAATCTGAAATAGATATGAACTATAGCAGAAAATACCAACCAACAATTAGACATCACTCAATAAACACAAGAATAAGTTACTTTTTAGTGCACAAGAGTTAAATTTGATTTCACGTACCAAGTGTGTGAGCTATGCTTAAGTTACCACTTGAAAATAGGTTTGAAATAGGACAATACTGCTGCTGTCTACAAATCTAAGATCTGATTTATGATGAAAAACGCAGAAAATTCAAATTCGGAATGAGGAAAAGCAACCCAAGAGTTTCAAAATGCACTTTTAATTAAATACCTCAATTGTTTTTGCTAGGACAATGAATATAACATGTAAAAATAGCCTAAACATGATTAATTACAAATCTAAATAATAAATAACCATGTGATTAGCACAAACTTCTAAAAAGTAGTGAATCCCCTAGGATTTCACCAAAAAATCTACAAATTGAAATATAAACACTACTAAGCACTTAGGAGATGAATTTCACCATTAGATTGCATTATATAAGCTTGAAAAACAATCTAGGAATGAAATTTAAGCTAGACTAGTGTTAGAATGCACCTTTTAAGGTCAAACCCTAGCTTTAGTGTTTTACCAAATCTAGTTTTTCTTTATGTATATTAAACTCCAAAATTGGTAAAGGCCTTAATCGCACAATGTGTTAGATAAAACCTTCAAGCACAAATGTGTTGAGCTACTTTTCCAAGTTAGGGTTAGAAATCAACAATTTACCATAAACCCTTATAGACAAAAATGTCTAGAAAAATGAAATATTATTTTAACTTTGCATTGGACAATGAATAAATATATTTTGATGGTATATCTTTTATATTTTTTCTGTAATTTTTATATTTTATATGACATAAAAGAAAGATTTGAATTTTGGAGGTTTTTCGGTTCACTGTTGGGAGTAAGCTTAATGCATTATCTCCACTTAGGGCTCAGGGGATCAAGTTAGTGCGGAAATTTCTAGATCTAACACTTCAAAAATCCCTACTGCATTATCTGGTTTATTATCTCCTACTTGTTCTTTCAATGTACAAGTTATTTATCAATATAAATACTGAAATAAACACGAATACAGCCTTCACACATATACAAATCAACAACTAAAATAACTGAGACAACGCAAGGGACACCGTTATTTTTGGACAATTGTCCTCGAAAAAACCCAATGCGGGAAAACCGGTGCAGCAGATATGAGGGTTTTATTATTATGCAATTTTTTGAATACAACTAGGGTGCCAAGAATGGCTCACCCTTCAGAGATTTTCCTTGGCAAAAGTACCTTTCTTCAGAGACAGATATTCTAGCTAATCAACAACCGGATGAATACCCTCACAATGACTTCGACTGCTCCCTTAGCTGGACAGCAAAAGCTGGCTCCAAGCTACCCTCAGGAACTGCGTCACCCTCCAGAGACTGCGTCACCCTCAACGGCTCTACGTCAGCTAACCAGCTCTCAGTCTGCCCCACGAAAATTCCTCAGCGCTGCCTCTTCAGCCCAACGTCAGCTCTGCAACCCTTTGTGTTGCCTGCACTAGCCTCTTGTCCCTCTGCGTCCTCTACGCTGGCCTCCTCAGCCTCTGCATCAGTCTTGGTTGCCTCTGTGTCAACCTTCCAAGGCTCTACGCTGTCTCTCCGACACTCTCTCTACCTCTCTACTATGTATTCTCGGCCTTCTGTCGAACTGCCCCTCGCTGCAACAGATCACTAACTCGATTTCTCAACAAACCCTGCCCCAGAAAATCGAATTCTTGATCAACTTGGTGCATCTCCAACTGACCCTCAAGCCTCCTCTTATACTTTTCCTGTTGATGATTCAATGGCTGAGATTAAGTCCCTAATCAACGGCTGAGATTAAATTTGCCTTGATTCTCGTTATTTAAAACTTTCTCACCCATATTATATTAATACACATTAATATTTTAATCTTCCTAAGTTTAGACTTAGGGTCTCATTAAAAATATTAATTATTTTAATACCTCTCCACCTGGGTGGAATTTCTCTAAACGATTTATGGGTCTTGGAGATCTCATGTGCCTTAGCGTGTCCACCAATTTTCATGGCTAGAGCACATCCAATGCTACCGAAAATCAACAGTTAGATGCCCCTCTAAGATTTGGTTATTATTTACTTATGGATTGGCATAAGAGACTAGGGTCTATAGACCAAGTAATCTCTTGTCTAACCAAGACAACTCATGAAAACCAAAGCCCTACAAAAAGGGTTTTCTCAAAGGAATAGCCTTCACCAACAAGATCAACAATCAAATGAAAAAGAATACTTAAAACCCTTGTCAAGGAGCATAAAGCTAAACAGAAGAAGAGATTGAGCACTTACCACACCAAGGAGAATGTGAGAGAAACAAACCCTAAACATCCTCCTTCCAAGTGACAAAAGTTTACCCTTCAATGGATTGATATTGCTAGCTAGTAGAAGTCCTAAATCATCCACAACAATATCTTCAACAAAACCAAGAAAGAGAGAGTTCAAAGGAGTTGACACCAAAACACCAAGAAAGATCTTCTATTAATAGCTTATGAGCGTATTCTGCAACAATTCACAACAATTTGGAATGAAAGTGCCTATATTTATAGATGAGGCTCACAACTCCTCATTCTTAATTCCCTACAACTAGGTTAAGATAACAACAAAAAATTATTTGTCATCCAACTAAATAAGGAAGCTAAGTCAAATTAAAAGTAAATACGCTTTGGCATGCATGAAACCCTTGAAAGGGGGGCGTCTCCTTCAAAACAGCTACATAAAAGTGTCAAATAATGCTCATTAACCTTCAAAATATGTCTCAACTGAATGGTCACAGCCATACCTCAAGGCAAGGCACATCCATGAAGCATGGAAATGGCCCTCCACATCATAAAATTGGTCATTAAACCCCCAACTAGGTAAGTGGCGTCAAATGAAGCTCAACTTATTGGTCTTCAACTTATATCTTTACGCTATGTCCACATCAAGAAGTTTGCTTTGGATGATTGCCATGTCATTTCTTCAAGGTTGAACATCACCCAAGTAACCCATGCAAGTCATAATATGCTCACAATAACCCCGACAGCTGTCATAAAATTCCACACATGTGGGTTGGCCCAAATAATTACAAAAAATAAGCTCAAAAATTCCCAATGAGAAGAGCACTCAAGGAGTTTCCAGTGGCATGCATGGAGGATAATAATGTGCATAATAGTAGCCCATATATGCCTTAGAGAATGTGAGCAATGCCTCAATATATGTGATATGCCTCAAAAATTATGAGATAGCCTTGGGAAATATGAAATTGGAAAAGCATGAATATAATCACCTCCAAGGGCTCATGGACAAAGCTTGGTCAAAACAAAAGTAAAAGAGGGTCCCTGTGGGATAAAATAAGGTGTGATGAAACATGGGTGTGACATGCCTTACAAAATGCAATCACCTTTACATGGCAAATAGAATGAGTGAGTAGTC
This sequence comes from Pinus taeda, assembly GCA_000404065.3. Taxonomy (NCBI): domain Eukaryota; kingdom Viridiplantae; phylum Streptophyta; class Pinopsida; order Pinales; family Pinaceae; genus Pinus; species Pinus taeda. The sequence continues at coordinate 20,730 of APFE031536921.1, read as the reverse complement.
AGAGCTCTCATAAATCATGTGTCCCAGTAGATCCATCTCAAGATACACAAATTCCCACCTAGGACATAAATGCCCAACTTGATGGGTGTTACCACCACCAAGGGATAGTTAGCCAAAGCAATAAAAGTTAAAACCAAGCACTGTAAGAGTGGGAATTAAAAGGACAAACCATGACCATCCACATATGGGGATCTAGGCTACCGACTAACCAAAACATGTACATCAATCATCCCATCAGGACCATACACAACAAAATCATCACACTTTTGGCTTATCACAATGGTCACATCTTGTGAAAAAAATGAAGGTTACATTGTAAAGAATTTGAGGTGTAACACCTAGTATTACAACCAACCCCAAGAAATGTCACACTTTACTAGAAGAGGGTGATGACCTTTGGTTCAACTAAAAACAAGGTAAAAAACACAAATAAAGAGTGTCTTGATCAATTTAACAAATCTCCCAACGCTCATTGGGATGACCCATATATATGAAAATAGCACCCATTATGAAGAATGAAAAAATATATACCTCGTAAGTATGTGACATCATAATCATGGCATCGGAGACATCATCTATCATATCCACTATGGAGAAGTGAAAAACATATATGGCTGCTGGCTAGAAATCTATATCATTGGAGAAAAAAATTCACTATGATTACCCATGAATGTGGATAAGTAACAGGATCCAAGATTGACTTGGATGATGTCTCAATATGGTTGACCAAGCAACCTTGTTACAAACATTTTGCAAGCCAATGAGCTATCTCAAGTGGTTGACTGCTTTGAATTTCGTGCAAGAGGTCTCAAAGTCAATCCCCCAGGATGGTTGCCTTCATTACATGCCACACCTGATGCCCCTACCCAATAAAGCACCATGAACAATGTTATGGGTTTACAACTTTACACCTATTACCAACCACAAAATGCAAGGAAGTGCCCAAGGGTTTACTTGGGGGATATATATATTTATATATATATATATATATATATATATATAATATATATATATATATATATATATATATATATATGATGTTAAACAAGATTTGAAAATGTCATGTTGGTTGATGACACTAGATATTAAAAAAGAGTGACATCTTTTTGTGTTGAATGTCCATGGTTCAAACTTGTGCTTTTCATCATTTTGAATATTATGGAGAATTTGCCACAATTAGAGATTAAAGATATTCGCCATGCATTTTCATCATATACGACGTAGTGTTTTAAAAATGATTGACTCAAACTTGGATCAAGGACCAATTTCATGCAGAACCAGCCATATTGGTGTACGACTCAATGGGTTTCAGTATCAAACTAGTCCAACTCAGCCAAGCCCAAAGGGTTATTTTAGACCTAAAACCTAGATTGTATCACCTTAAACCCTAAAAACACATTATATAGACCTCTCTCACCCCCTCTTTGCCTCACACTCCCTTATTGAGCATTTGGAATTTTTGGAGCAGAATTGAAGTGTTATGATTTAGAGTGATATTGACATATTCACCCTTAATGGTATATATATGAGCAGAATTTGCATATTTTGTCTCTAATGATTTAGAATCATGGTAGAATTTGCATATTTTGTCTCTAATAAATTGGAATCATGGTATGGAAGTCTTAAAAAAATAATAATAATATTTTATGTATTTTTTAGTAAACCAAATCATAAAAATCAAAACAATCTAGTTCTGAGTCAAGTCCAAGTTAACCCTCGACAGATTCCAATTCTGAGTCTTGATACCATGCTGCAAACTAGATCTATCGAGACAGAGCCTATATTAAATCTAACAATGTTGATAATATAGAAAAAAATGTCAATGTCAAAACTCTTATATATAATAATTATTAATAAAAGTGACACCTCATAAATTATTACATAACTGTACAAATAACAGTGTAGAGATAAGTGCTATGTGGTTACTCTTGAAAATCACAGTGGAGAGAGTAATTACAGAATTCCAGACATTGGGTGTTCCGGAACTGGTAGTTGATTGAGCAAATGTAATTCATAGATTGGAGAACTTAATCCTCGACCCTATAATGGAGAGAATCTTTAAAATTGTGTCATTTAAACATGTATACAAAGAGTTAAATGAGACATAAGATAGATTATCTACAGAAGCACTGGAACTTCAAGAAGCCAAGCTGGTGTTCATAAAAACAGCCGAGAGAGGACCTCTGCCTGAAGAGATATTATCATATTAACATTCTATTGAAAAGCGGCTACCTGTTTAGCAAACAAACTGGTACATTGCTGTAGAGTTTCATAGGCATCTTGACGGATAGTAATTACTAATTACAGCTAGTATTATCTAAGAACGACAATTTTTTATGCTGTTGCTGTTTGGTAATTTTTTATCCAATGTGGAGTCAATTTATCGTCCTTTTTTGGATATGGATAAGTACAGTTTCTATGCTAGAAGAAGCACATTATCTTATACTATGACAATTTTTCATGCTGTTGTTGTGTATTAATTTTAGATCCAATGTGGAGTCAATGTATCGTCCTTTTTGGATATGAATAAGTACAGTTCTTATGCTAGAATAAGCAGAGTATCTTATACTCGGGAGTACTATCAAAGCGAGAAAAAAAATGGCAATCATGAATTTAGGGTTCAACAAGTAGGGTGAACATCAAATTTAAGCACTGGCCTACGATGACAATAATTCATTATTTTCAAAATTAGCCAGATTTTCACATGACACTGCGTGGCAATTCGGCCAAAAAAAAAAAAATTAAACTACTACTATAGGCATAGCGAACACCACCTGTGTTTAAATCTGATGAGATCTCAAACATTTGCCAAAGTTTTCGAAAAAATAACAGACAATCGATCGAATTTATCAAGCATTGGGAACAACTGATTAGCCAGCGGTCGAATTGAATGCAAATCAGTAAAGAGGAGAGGAGCATTACAAAGAAGAAACAGGTGAAGGCGTGAAGCAGGCCCGGTAATTCGTGAGGATGAACAGTAACAAACACTGATACCACCGCTTCCACCCGCGATCGACTCGCCATCTCGCACCTTGAGCTGTCCCAAGTTCAGCAGGTCACCATAATCAATTCAAAGGGATTGGCGAATATCTTCTTTCCTTCAATGAAAACAACCCTGGACCCTAAACAACCCTTCGCCAACCACTCTTCGAGTTCTCTTCTTCTTGGATTTACAGTCGCCGGAACGCTCTCCAAGCCGTCTGAATTTAAAAATTGATGTTGAAAAAGGATAATAATAAGTAACAAAGTGGAAAAATTCTGTTCTTTCAAAGTAAAATTCTTACCAAATTAGCTTTTTGCCTCGATTTGATTCGATAGAAACTATAAGTAAACTTGTAAATGGAACTATATAAATAAACTTGTAAATCCACAAGATATTGATGGGCAAGAGTTTGGACCACTGACTGTAATTTTACAAACCTGTAAATCCATGAGAAATTAAATTATATAAATTTTTGAAAATTAAATTAAGATATCGAAATATAATCTTTATATTTCCGAGAAAATTAAACTTCCTTTCCCAAAAAATGAAAATGGACTCTTCCCATGAACATTTAATTTTATTTTCCTACTTTGCAATGTTTGTGTCAATTTTGATGTATTTATCTATAAATGAATTTATATAATATTATAGTGTAAAACAAATTCTACATCAATTTAATGGAGATATATATTTTTTTATGTGTTTTGGTTTTTTTTTTGGATATTACGAGTTTAGATTTATTTTAACCCCAAATCTATTAAGTGTTGAGAGGGATCAAATCTCTAGAGATGCAAACCTCTTTCTGGAGTACAAAACTTGAGGAAAGGTTTGTACCTAGAAAGATTTGATCCCTTTCAACGCTTGATAGATCTGAGGTTAAGATGAATTTAAGTTGCTTTTAGTCAAGTGCATTCATGGAAAATTTGTTGAATGCCTAATTTTTATGATCATTATACATATTATAAATATGTTTAAGATTAATCTCGTCATTTTAATTTTAAATTTATTCAGATACCTCGACTTGTTGAGATGATAAAGACTGTTAATTACTTGAATAATGAAAAATGATGAAATAAAAATTTTGAATGCAAATTCACAGTTTAACAGTGTTGAATGATAGAAAATGTGAATAATAAGAATGTAGTTAATTACAAATAGTCTTCATTGTGATCAATCTCAAACTATTTTCTTATATAGTTCTTATTGTCACACCTGTAAGTTTTGCCATCTTTTCATATGGATCATATGAAAAGGGCGGTTGAAATCGTAGACCACTCAAATCTTTAACTCAAGCTATTGTAGTAAACATCATACTTACCTCTCTTACGCTCCAATGTTAATAGTAGTTTTCTCAAAGTCAATCATTGTGAGTTATGGAATGTTAAACCCCATGTGACTTTCAATAGTAATTGTCTTTTATTACCTCATTTGAATGGAAAGTGACTAACAATGTTGAATGATGGGAAATGGGAATAATAAGAATATAGTCAATTACAAATAGTTTACAGTTTCAAGAAGCAAACATTTCAGGTAAGTGAACATTTTATTTAAGCTGAGAATTCAATTATTTTATTTATGGTTGAACCATTGTAACGCAAAAACCAATGCATGTCGTCAATAATTTTTTTGTGCTTCACTTAAATCAATGCACACTATTAATTTAATTATGTTGAAATTAATGTACATTATACATCTGGTTACATTGAATCTGAAACCAACATCTATGTTGAAATCAATTTATCTAGTGCAAGAATTCAAATAGAATTAGAAATCAACACCTACATTGAAATCAATGTATCTAGTGCAAGCAATCAACTATAATTAGAAATCAACATCTACACTAAAACCAATGCATCTAGTGCAAGCAATCAAATAGGATTATAAATCAATATCTACACTGAAATCAACGCATTTAGTGCAAACAATCAAATAGGATTAGAAATCAACAATTACATTAAAAACAATTCATCTAGTGCAATCAAAATAGGATTAGGAATCAACAACTACACTGAAATCAATGCATCCAATGCAATTAATCAAATAGGATTAGGAATCAATATCTACACTGAAATCAATGCATCTATTTCAGTGAATAACATTGTATCCCCCCCTCTCTCTCTCATCGTCATCTATATCTATATATCTCTCCATCTCTCCTTCTTTATCTCTCTATCTCATCCCCCTAAACACACACACACACACTATATCTATCTATCTCTCCCTCCCTCTGTCTCTCTCTTCTTCCCCCTTTCCCCTTTAACGCCATCCTCCCACATCTACCCAAGTAACCGGCCAACCAAGGTAAACATGTGACGATAAGTTACTATGATATGATTTGACCTCCTAAGTCACCGTAAGGAAGTGGAACCGACGGAAACACACCGTACAGACCTTCCACATCAGCAACAGGACTCCCAGGAACCATCCCAACCACTCAGATAACCAGCCCCTAGGTCCCACTGAGTTTATAGACCATTAAACCCCTTAGACGCTCCCTTGATATTGACAAGCATGTGTTTAGAAGGCTCCAGACACTCCCACAGCATGGTTATGCATGTGTCTGGGGACTTTTCTACTCGTTGTGGCTACGTCTCCGAGATTTGAGCCACTTTTTCAAGCCCATAACTCAATGACACTTTAGAATCCATAATTTACATAATGACAAGACCTACAAATCAAATCTGACTCTACGACTAGGCCTAACCATCCCCAACTAGGACTGACATTTTGTCAAACACTTGACATCAATGCAATCTACAGGAATGAATACAAGACAGATCATAAATGACTGATAACTCATATGGAACTTGACAAGAAGGATCACCACCCTCTTCCCTTAACTTTTTCGACATCAATTAGGTATTACATCCATTAACCTTTCAGTTACAAGTAAATACATGAAATAACCATGACAATAACCAGTCATATAACCATGCTTATAACTAGCATTAAACCATGAAAATAACAATGATATAACAGTGATTAAAGCCGCATATTAACATGAACAAAAGCAAGATAACTTAGCTTTTATTAAACATAGGCAAAACGACCAAGTTCAGGACTTCCACATACCACCCGATCATAGACATGGCTGAACCAAATATTTAGGTTAAACCACCTCCACCCTCACCAAACCGTGATCTCACCAAAACCAACACCAAGATCACAAAGCCAAACTGAGCTTGGAATGCCTCTGGACTCCATCACTATCCTTGAGGAATTTTATGTCTCCTTGTCTCTCAGGCTTTACCGCAATCCACAACGGATCACTAGGCCCTAACTCGAGACTCCACCCTTAGGATTTACATTGTATCTCGCCAAAACCGGTTAAGGGATTCCTAGGCCTTTGGGAATTTTCCTGAGACCACCTCTTTCCCGGATTCCAAAACCATCCAGCAATTCCAAAGCTCAAAACCAAAAAAACAATCCCATCACACCATGGCTATCCAGAAAAAAGGCAAGGCTAGGCTGAAAACCATTGTCATAACCGAGCAAAACCATGCCACCGACAGCAAGAGAACCATATACCAACATGCAAAGCCATGCATGTCAAAACCAGCTAGGAAATCACACATGCAATACGTTACCTACAAGTATTCATGTTGAAGTTGCTTGATCATGCTCTTCCTTACTTGATATTTGTTTTCCTTCCTTTCTTTTGCTTGCTTTTACTTCCTTGCTCCAAAACTAAAATGCTTTTAGAAAACTCTAAGTGTCCAAGTGTGTGAGAGAGAGAGAGAATGATGAGATATTTCAAAAACTGAACTAACAAAAGATACCAACTAATCCTCGGGACCCTTTATTAAGTCTCTATTTTCTTCATTTTCCATTATTTTCCTTCATTTTCCTCCTCACATATAACCTATAACCTTTCACCTTCCTTTTCTCTTACTTTCCTTTATTTTTCATAAATAAATGTGCCGAAAATCCATTTTTCCTTTTTAATTGCCTTAACCATTGCCTTTGTCAATTTCCTTAGCCATAAACACATCCAATGATGCCCACTAGGATATCTTTGCCCAACATTCAGCTTGGAATAAGTGTCCCTTAATCGTGGTCTTATTTTTCCTTTATCAACTTTTATTACATGATTTTTTAACCAGGGGTGGTTACAGACCCCTCCCCCTGGGGGAACATTGTCCTCGATATTAACCACACTTAGACCTCAAGAAAACCGTTGAAAAGCAAACATACTGCCCATGGAGCTTTATAACTTAGCTCATTGCAGTATTTACAATGAATGACCTGCTCAAAAGCAAAACATCATGACAACATAACAAGATAACAACCATATTACTTATTGGAGCTTTATAACTTAGATCATGGCAGTATTTACATCCATATACATATGTACATATACCAAAACATCAGCAAAACATATACCGAACATCATACCAAAACTGCTTTGCCTCCACCAGCAAAAAAAGAAGGATACATGGCCCGCATCTGATCTGCCATCTCCCATGTAACTTCTTCAGGCCCAGAGTGCTTCCACTGCACTTTAATTTGCTCTATTCCTGGTATGAGATGCTTCCGCTGCAATATGCACTAAGGCTTAGGTTGGAATTTTCCTTCTTGCTCCACCTGCAATACAAACCAATAAATAACATGATCAACATCCTTTATATACCTCTTAAGAAATGAAACATGGAAAACATCATGGAATTTCATTGTTGGAGGCAGTGTGAGTTGATAGGCCATTGGTCCACTCCTCTCAAGGATCTCAAAAGGTCTGCAATATCGTGGTGCCAACTTGGCACATGTTACAATCCTCAAAGATATCTTCTTGGGATTGACGCCCAAATACACTTGCTTCCCAACCTGAAACTCCTTAAATGCCCTGTGTTGGTCTGCATAATTATTCTGTCTATCTTGTGTTGCCTTTAGATTCTTCTTTATAACCTGCATTTCTTGTTCCATGTCTATCAACATATCCGGTCCAATAAGTACCATGTTCACTGGATCACTCCAATTGATGGAAGTATTACAACTCCGCCCATACAGTGCCTCAAAAGGACTCATCCTCAATTACTCCTAATAAATTTTTTTGTATGCACACTCAACTAATGGAAGATACTCCTCCCATCTTCTCTATTTGTGCATAGCATACATCCTCAACGTATCCTCCAAGATCTTGTTAACCCTCTTTGTTTGTTCATCTATCTGCAAATGATAAGTTGTACTGAAGGCCAACTCTATACCCAAACTTGCAAATAGCTCCTTCCAAAATTTGGAAGTGAACTTCGCATCCCTGTCTGGCATAATCTTCTTTAGAACACCATGTAATATTACAATCTCCATGATAAAAGCATGTGCCATGTCATTAATTGAATATGTAGTCTTCACTGGAATGAAGTGAGCTACCTTGTCCAACCTATCAACCACGACCATAATAGAATCATGCTGTCTCACTGTCCTTAGAAGACCTGTAATGAAATCCATGGAAATGACCTCCCATTTCCATTCAAAATTGGAATGATCTACAGTAAACCACCTAGATGCTTACATTTCGCCTTTACTTGCTGACAATCCAAACATCTAGCCACAAACTTTGCCACTTCCTTCTTCAGATTCGTCCACGTGGAATTTTTTCACCACTGTAAATGTCTTCGGATATCGTTGGTGACCCGAGTATGGCTTCATGTGAAACTCCCTCAAGATAAGCTTCTTAAGCTCACTGTAATATAACACATAGATCATGTCCTTGAATCTCACCAAACCATCTATTATGAGATGATAGTCTGCATCCTAATCACTTGTACATGTACATGTAACTGTACCTACACATGTACCTGTACTCTGTTGTAACCTGTGCATAATCTCCATATACATGTCATCCTGTTGTTCTGCCTGCATGATCCTATCATGTAACTTTGTCCCGTAAAAGCTTATAGTTGTTGTATGATTCACCTATACCTTCCTACTAAGAGCATCTGCAACTCGGTTCTCCTTTCTCTTAATGTATCTAATCTCGAAGTTAAACTCACTAAGGGTAGCCAACCATCTAACTTGCCTGGCATTTAGATTTGGTTGGTCGAACAAGTATCTCAACCCACTATGATCGCTCATCAATACAAATCTCCTGCCAAGAAGATAATGTCTCCACATCTTCAAGGTGTGAATAATAGTTGCCAACTCGAGATCATGAGTCATGTAGTTTTTCTCGTGCTCATTCAACTTCCTGGATTCATAGCAAACCACTTGTCCCTCTTTCATAACGAATCCACCAAGTCCTCTTTTACGTGCATCTCTACACACTTCAAACTCTTTATCCAGATCTGTAATCTTAAGGACTGGAGTATTGGTCAACAACTGCTTCAACTACTCAAAACTTGCTGCACATTCTTCTGTCCATTCAAACTTCTTACCTTTCCTCTGCAAGGATGTCATAGTGAGAAATTCCTGATGAACCTCCTATAGTAACCTCCCAATCCCATGAATGATCTCACCTCATCCACATTCTTAGGAGTTTCCCACTTCATGATGGCCCTTATCTTTTTTGGATCTACTATTATGCCTTCTTTGGAAACAACATGTCCCAAGTAATGCACCTATGTTTGAAAGAAGTTGCACTTGCTAAGCTTGGCATACAATTGATGCTCTCTTAGCAATCTCAACACTACTACTAAATGCTTGACACACTCTTCCTCATTCTTGGAGTATATCAAGATGTCACCAATGAATACAATAACAAACTTGTCCAAATACGTACACAACACACTATTCATCAAACACATAAATGTGGTTGGGGCATTAGTCAAACCGAATGGAACTACAACAAACTCATAATACCCGAACTTGGTCCTAAACATAGTCTTGTAGATATCCTCTTCCTTGATGTGTACCTGATGGTATCCAGATCTCAAGTAGATCTCAGAGAACATTGTTGCTCCCTTCAACTGATCAAACAAATCATTAATCCTCGGCAATGGGTAGGATGACCTTTTGAAGTTGGTTTGTCATGGAGGAGGCTCAATCTATTGCTTATTTTGCATGTTCTTGGGAACATCACCAGAACTTTTCGAGGTAACAGAATTTCAAAATTTCCTTTTAATTTCTTCCTTCAAAGGTTTGGAGCTTATACCTTCATAACCAAGACCTATTTTATCTTTGTGAGATCTCTGACAATTAAGAATGGTATCCATCACTAATGATTTGTTCAAGTTCTTGTTAAGCTTATCAACTTCAAATTTCAATGTTACAACTTCTTCTTCGAGCTTCTTACACTTTTATTCATTCTTCTTCATTTGGATCTTCATCACTTCCTTGACTCTTTTGTTTGTTCAAGATGACCCTTTAAAGAGACAATTTCCACATCACGCTTTTCCATAAATCTTCTCAATTCTATGTTTTTATTTCTAAGCAAAGCATTTTCTTTCTCACTATTCTTCAACTTTTCTTGAAAATCTTCAACTTACTATTCGGTCTCTGAATCCCCAGAAAGAATCCATTCTATTTGGTTCTTCATCATCTAAATCAAACTTCTTCATCATCATGATCATTATAATGATTTTTTTGGGTTACGAAAAGAAATTCTCTTGCATCTGGTTCTTTTGTATCACTTTTTTCTGAAGACTTGGTGTCCTCTTTAGAATAATTATTTTTCTCGTGAAAGCTTTTATTTTCCTTAAAAGGACATCTCTTAGCATAATGACCTATTCTACCACATTTGAAGCATTTAAAAGGTAGCTTAACTTTGTGTTTTGTGGTTCCCATTTTTAGTTTCTCGATGAAGTCTGTTTCTTCTACATTTGAATCCTCGTCTAGAGTTCCTTCAACCCTGAGCTCTTTCTTTCTTATCTTTCTTATGGATTTAAAAGATGCTTCTCTGGTTGATTTTCCTTCTTCTATATCTATTCTCATTTCGCATGTTGTAAGGGTGTTATGTAATTCTTCCATTGTCATCTTGTTCAATTCCTTGGTTTCTTCTAGGGTAGATACCTTGGCATCGTATTTCAAGGGAAGAGATCTAAGGATCTTTTGTAGGACCAAAGGATCTTCAAGTTATTCTCCTAATCGTCTAATGGAGTTGAAAATTTCATTGACTTTGAGTAAGTAAGTCGCAACTTTTTCTTTCCATCCATTTTTAGATTTTCAATTTGAGTTCTATGCTTTTGAAGTTTGACTTGCTTGAATTTATCATCACCTTCATACAAAGTTTTAAGTTTATCACAATCTTATTTGGCTATGGTATGGGTCATTAGCTTACACTTGATGGTTCTTGACAAACCGCCTATGATAATATAAAGAGATTTTGAATTGTAGCTAAATAACTTCTTCTCATCAGGATCAATTGGAGTATTTTTAGGAACTTTGTAACCATTTATGATGGAAAGCCAAACATCCACTCCTAAAGTCTTCAAGTAGGTTTCGATAAAATTGTTCCATAGTGGATAATCATTTCCATCAAACGTTGGAATTGGTCTTGAAGAGATGCCTTCCATTTCCATATTTGCTCATGATCTTCCCTTCAATGATTAGATTGTTAGAGGGTAACCTGCTTTGATTCTAATTGTTGGAAATACTTAAGAGGGGGAGTGAATCAATATTTCATAAATTTCAACAATTTCAATATCAAAATGAGTAGCCAATAAAATCACATCAAATGAACACAAGATATGTGTGTGTGAACAATGTTTTTATATTATAAAGGAAGCTACAAATTTCAGTTTACCAACTACAACTGGAAGGGCTACCACACCAAGATTTATCAACTCCCACTGGAAGGAGGCGACAACCTCCTGAAGGAAGCTACAACTTCCTTCCCTAGCACCACCTAGCCACCCTATAGAATAAAAGATAAAATAAAATTTTATTGGGTTCCCATACTAGGGACAATGGTCCAATTACAACAACATTCAAACAACTTCAGTTCTACCCCTTATCATATCAATAGTTCAACTTAATAAGTGCATACCCTAGATCACTAAACCAACAAGTGATCTTACCCCAACTTACTTCAAAATCAATATCAATGTTTGCTTCTACGAAGGCTTCTAGGACAACTTCAAATAGTCTCCAAAATCTATTCTACATTGCTTTCAAAGTTCTTCAAGCCTGCTCAAAAGGACATCAAAGGTAGCTCAATAAGGTCTTCAATATCTACTCCAAAAGACTACTAAAAATGAAGTTCCAATATGACACTTCAAGAATTAACTTATACTTCAGAAGTATCTTCAAAGCTGACTGAAAACAAAGCTAATATATGTCCAAGGTCTGTTATCAAATTAAGGTCAAATCTGCTCCTATTCATAAGTCAAAAGTTTGCCATAAGGAAACTAGTTTTGTGCATGCTACAACCCAAAATTTCCATAGTTATGAAGTCTGCTCCTTCATAGGGCCGAAGTCCACTCCAAAAGCTTGAGTATGTTGAAGAATCTAGGGCATCTAGGTAAGATGAGATTCTTCTGACGATGATAACTATTTGTGAGGTACTTTTTACTTTTTCTTATTGGCACAATCTTCTCTTCTTATTATTAGAGTGTTTTCTCTTACTTCATCAAATAGTTACCAAAACAAAGGATACAGGAACACAAGATGTTGGCTCTCATCTAGGGCAAAACCTCTCTCTCTTAGGGAGGAAAACCCTTCTACAAATTTCTCTTATTGAAGCTTCAATTGAAAAATGCCAAACCCTAGACCCTTAACTAGTAGATCCTCCAAGCACAAGACACAACCTCTCTTTTGTCCCTTCCCTTATGTTCTTCGATCAAAGCCTTCTTTTGCACTGCATCTTGTTCTCTTCCACCGCACTTCTGATGGCACTTTCCTTCGCTCCTTTTCCAACAACTGCGGAAACCCCAGGTCTCCCTAGAGACCTCTTCTTTGGTGTTTTCCTTTCCTTCTCTACCTCTCTTGAAAGTCTTCCTTCTCCTTGATACTTAGACTGGAGAAAGAGGCTTTTCTTCCAGTATATTTTTGAGTTAGAGGCTAACCCTCTTAACACTACTACAGATCTGATTTCCTTGTATGTTTGGCTGATCTAGGGCTTGGAATTGACCTTTTTAATTGCTTCTTTCGTTCGCTTTAGGTGTACGCTTCTCGCTTGATGAGGATACATTTATTGGTGATCTCTTCTAGTCCAATCGAGCTACTTCTTATGACTTCAATTGCAGATCTTATGTGGCAAAAAAATGAGCCCTTTCTCCTTCACACATGTGATAGAAAAGAGCCTTTAAAACAGCCCCAAAAAATCCAAATTTCTTTCTTCTCTTCTTCGTTGGCCTAGAAGCAACCTTTTGCTCTTCTTCGCACCTCCTTCTTGAATTTCTTCCTTGCTGATTTTAGAGATAGCTTGATGGTCGATTGGTGAGGTCAAACTGCCCTATATAGGAGTCTGTCCCTCCTATTTGGGCTGACTTGAGCTAGTGAGGCTAACATGTCCTTAAGTGCACCAATAATTCATTTCTTTGAGCCGACTTGAAGAGGATACTTGTCTTTGCTTTGGAGGATCTCTTTTGGCATATTTATTTGACTCTAATACATAGATTTACATACTGTAGCATGCCCACATGGGTCTTCAACAATTAAATTGACTCTTTGACTTTCCTAGAAGCACTTAAACATGTGCTTGACCTATGAAATGGGCAAGAAACCCATTCTTGATAATGACAAAAATAATAATTATTTTCTTTTACAAGTACAAAGATCAAAGTTACATTTATGAAGACAGAACCTAGTTACACTTTCTTCAACACTCCCTCTTAACTAGGGAGGTATTCATAAATCATTTTACAAGGTGTTTAGACATTTTCAATTTGAAGAATTCACATAAGAGAAATCGGATTGCCAATCCATCTGTTCTAACATCATAGGAATCAACATTGTATTCACAACAAGGCCTTGACTAAGAGCTCTATCTCTTTTGGATCAGGGCACAATGTTGGCTAGACCAATGACTATAGACACCTTCATCATTGTCTCTCAAGTTACATACTCACCTGGTGAGCACCAGTATTGCAGCAATAATGTTGCAACTCCTGGGCTTCCTACTTTACTTTTATCAACCCAATAGTTCGTAACAAACTTGGAAGCGACTGTGTTGTATGCACAAGTACTAGTTCTTACTGCAGGCTGTCACTTGGTCATCTAGTGCAAGATCACTAGGAGCTCAAGCCAACTTCGATGGATTCCAGAAGAAGCTCTATATGTGATGAAAGAAAGGAAAGCTTACTCTACAGAGGCTACTCTACTTGCAGAAAGGAAAAGAAGATTGGAATGTAAAGTAAACCTAACAAACCCTACTTAACCAACTAATCCTACTTTTGCAGAAAGAGAGATGAAAAAACCATGAAATGAATGACATTACCTACTTAGGAAGTAAACAACATCTACTCAGGCTATTTCTAGAAGTAAATGAGCAAAAAAACATATTTTTGGATTTTTTTTATATGTATTTTTATGTGAAATTGTCATGCATGTAATTTATTTTATTGTCAATGTGACAGCGATTAGGTGGTGACAGAGGGTGGTTTTGGGACTTGAGAAGATGTAGGATGGTGTGGATGGGTCCTAGGAGGTCTCAGGTGGCCTTCTGGAGGCTTTTCCCACAATCGGACTTCAAAAAGAAGCCTACAGGAAAATCTACAGGAGGCTGCATGCGATCTACAGGAGGTCTACAAGAGGTCTACAAGAGGATGTCGAGAGCAGTTTTGAAGGTTTTGAAGGTGTGAGAGTGGGTGTAAAGGGTAGTTGAAGGCTGGGATGATGTGTTAAGGTGCCTAGGGGTCACCAAGGATTGCTAGGAGAGGAAAATATGGTCAGGATAGAGGAAGAAATCCTATGGAAAAACGTAGAAAAGTAAGGCAGATATGAGGTGAACTTTGGGTGACCTGTAGGGCATAGATCAAGGAGAGAATGTGATGGCTGGTAGGCTGACTTGCTGTGAGAAGAGATTTGCTGCAAAAGGACCTGAAAATTAAACAAGGAGATCAAGCAAGCAAGGAAACTAAGTACATCAAAAACATAATTTTGCATCAAGCTAATCTAGATTATGAGTTATGGAAAGAGATGCTAAAAATATAATGAGAGAAAGCATGGAAGGAAAATTATTGCAAGACAGAAATGAGCATGGTGAGAGAGATCTAAAGCAAAGCATTAACCTTCTAACAAACTGCAACACTAGAAATCCTATGGAGAAGGCAAATCTGTGTTTTTTTTGGCAGTAAGAGGGTCTTGGCCTCAGTTCATGGTCCCAAAGGGAGGAAAGGAGGCGAAGGCTCTGTTGATGGCCTTTTTGTATCTTCTTTCTATCATTGTTCAACCTACTATAGAAAACTCAAATGGAAACAACCTTCTAAATTACTAAAAGCAACCTATTCTTAACCAAGAAAGAAATTTATCTAACAACAACTAATCCATAAACTGAAACAAAGCATATAAATACAAATAAGAGGAGCTTGGCCACTTGGATTGGGCCCTAAACCAAGAGCTTCAGCCCTCTGAGGTAACTCAGTGCTAGCTCAAAAAGGACCTAATCTTTATTATCAATATAATAATGGGATTACATGAAACTGTCAACAAAAGTAAGCTCGAAGTTGAGTAGAGCAATGCTGCAACAAAAAGTCGAAAATTTGACTAACTTCCTAATAAGGCCCTAGGCCGTTCTACTTATACAACTGAAACTCCCAATAGCTTCCTTAAAAATCAGGGAGGCTTGGCTTCCAACACTTGAGATAAACATAAGTTATCCTCCACTTGCTCGGCTACTTCCTAGTGCAGTGATTTGGTTGTTTGTGCTCCGAGATGCATGAAGGAGAATTCGAAGTGGGGAGTCACAAATGAGGGGGATACCCTCATATAAATCCTCTCCTTTGTCCACTTCGAATTATTGCTTCCAATTTTCCATTAAATCTTTGACTTTGTCTTCAAAATTCAACAAAAATCTGCATTAAACACATATTAGACTCCATGGCAACATAACCAACCCAACTCACTCCATACGCATAAATATAATAAAAAAACATGCAATAAGATAAGAGAATGGTTGATTAAACTATGTTATGAGGCAAAATAAGCCCATATAATTACCCATTTATGGGGCTCACGACCACCCGGGTGTTCACTAAGTATGACCTTCTAGAACTATTCTTACCTTGAGTTCCCAACCCTCAAAGAATATCAATCCTCTTGCCTACTCTCATATTGGGTGCCCTACACATCCTCAAAGAGCATCAGATACCAGAGGATTACCCAATCCTCCATTCTTTCTTCCCAAGTGAAGACAATAATGTTGTGTCTATATCTCCCTCTCAACCAGGGAAGATATGCCCATTCCTGTAAAGGAATGTACCCAAGTTTCCTCTTACTAGGAACTTGCCCAACCTCCCTCTTAATTGGGGACTTGTCAGAGCTCCCTCTTCAATTAGGGACTCTCCTTTTCATCAACAACTTCTTCTTGTGGGTTCTTCAATTGCTTGATCAATTTGTTTCCTTGATGTCATGAAATTCAAGCGAACTTCTTCCTTGTAAGGCATCAGCCATCGATCATTTTCCTTCTTAGTTCGTCATGTCATTCCTTCCTTCATGGAAAATGGTGTTCTTGATATATATATATGGGACCTTCAACATATGACTACTTTCAAGAATTTCCATCCATCACATGAATGCAAGTTGTACTTGTACTTACAACCCTTGTTCTAGTAGCCCTGCATGAACTCATCTAGATATTTTTCAAGAAATCAAAACATAACATTAAATCAAATAGTACCTTACTAGATGGATCTTCATCATGACATATTGTTGGATGTAATCATCAACATCCTGCATTTTCACATCTCCAAGGCCTTTCCAAGTGTTAATGGTCCTTTGATCGGTTTCTTCCTTTGTTAGAATCCTCGTGCCTTCTGCCGGGAGATAACTTAACAAATATATCAGTGTTAATTCCTAAATTCCATGCTGTCCTTTCATTCCTTATCTCTTTTCCCATATGCCTCTTTATATGTTCTCTTGTCAACCACCTCGTACCTCACATGAGGATATTTAACATGTTGACCTTTCTCGGTGTGAGAACCATGTCTTCATGCATATCTTCAATGAAAGAGATCTATCATGTTCTTGACCATGATACCAGAGTGATTTCACATGCTCATTGATACAAATGATGACTTGAATTTAATTGAAAAGTAGATACATATATACCTCATCTTAGTTCTTTCCTTGAGCATCTCAGCATCCTTTGACAACTTCCTAGATTGAGATTACCTCAATTTCCTTTTCTTTGTTGTATTTTCCTTGCCTATATATCATCCTTTCTTGAATCGCCATAAGTGGAATTCCCATCAAGACATCTACCTTTTTTGAAGATCATGAACTTTCTATTAAATATTTCATTGGAGGATCCTTGTAGTCCTGATCCTGCAAATGTTCCTATCTGTTGATGATAATGGCCTTCTAAGATTCTTCTTCTTGATCGTGACCATTCCTTTATGCATTGATGAGGTCATTCAATGGTTACATCCTTCCTATATAACTATCTCTACATAATGCTCCTATATTCCCAAAGATGCCATTTTGATAAATCATGCATTCTATCTTACTGCTACATGTTTCGATGATACCAAAAACTTTAAAGAAGACTTATGTGAAGAAGTTGATCTCAGTCATAGTAGGGATCTGGAGGGTCCTCCTTCTTCTCCTTCTTCTCTTCTTCTTTCACTTCTTGGGTAATGTGGGATTCTTCTTGTTTCCTTTTATTGTTTTCCTTCTTGAACTTAGGACAATCCTTCTTATAGTGTCCATACTCTTGGCAGCCAAAGCATTGGACTTTAGACATATCTTTTTTACCCTTTCTTTGTGGACCAAACTTGCCAAATTTCCCTTTTCTCTTGGCCATAGCAGCAAATACCTGCTCATTTTATCCCACCTCATCTAATGCTTTGAGCACCATAGTTGCCATCTCTTTGTCTAACGTAACATCTCCCAATTCTTGCAGCTGGTCTCTCATCTCAGAGACCTTCATGAAGTAGGGAGTTACTCCTTCTTCCTTGGAGATATTCATTTGATACAGTTCACTACGCAACGATATCACTTCTCCAACTGTACTAACTGAGAATAGCTCCACCAGCTTATCATAGATTTCTTTAGATGTTTTAAGTTTGGAAACATAATGAATGAGAGGGTCCTTGATGGATTATATCATAATCCTTTGAGCCCTTGTTTCATCCTTATTATACTTTGCTAGGGCTTGAGTTTGTTCCTTAGCAGGAACAATGACACTCCCTTTGATGTAGTCCATAAGTTCATTTTCTTTGAGAAGTAGATTAGTCCTCTTTTTCCATGTAAGGAAATTAGTAGTCCCAAACAATTTGTTGCTTTCCTTGGAAAAAGACATTTTGATATGTTTAGAAGAGGACATAAATGTGCTTAGTTGAGAGAGTTATTGTGAAGAAATCTTGTTGCTTCCTTGAAGATTTCATGATTCAATTCCTTAGATATTGGAGTTTTTCAAGATGCTTCCTTCAAGGTGCCTTGTGAGAGATCTGCTTAGTGATGAAAACTTCTCAATGTGTAGTTATGAAGATCTTTACTGATGGGCATTGATCTTGAGTGCCTCTCTTTGAAGATGAAGCATATTTGATGGAGATTATTCTTGGATGTACCTTCTTGTAGATGCCTTTAGATGGAAGGCTTTCTTCTTTCCTTGTTCCCAGGATGGTAGTCCTTCTTGATGGATCTAGGAGAGGAGATGGTAATTCTCATTGTCTTTAATGGAACTAGAACCCTTGCTTGAAGATCTGATGGTTCAACCTTTGTGTTCTTGATATGCCCTTCCTTGACGTGTCACCTTAGCTCTGATACCATGTTGAAGAATCTAGGGCATCTAGGTAAGATGAGATTCTTCTGACATCATAACTATTTGTGAAATACTTTTTACTTTTTCTTATTAGCACAACCTTTCCTTATTATTATTAGAGTGTGTTCTCTTACTTCATCAAACAGCTAACCAAACAAAAGAGACAAGAACACAAGATGTTGGATCTCAGCCAGGGAAAAACCTCTCTCTCCTAGAGAGGAAAACCCTTCTACAAATTTCTCTTATTGACGCTTCAATTGACAAATGCCAAATCGTAGGCCCTTGACGAATAGATCCTTAAAGCACAAGACACGGTCTCTCTTTTGTAACTTCCCTTGTGTTCTTCATTCAAAGCCTTCTTCCACACTGCATCTTGATCTCTTCCTTTGCACTTCTTCTGGCAACTTATGGCACTTTCCTTGCTCTTTTTCCAGAAATTGTAGAAACTCTAGGTCTCCTTAGAGACCTCTTCTTTGGCGCCTTACTTTCCTTCTCTGCCTCACTTGACAATCTTCCTTCTCCTTGATACTTAGACTAGAGAGAGAGGCTCTTCTTCCAGTATATTTTTGAGTTAGAGGCTAACCCTCTTAACCCTATTGCAGATCTAATTTCTTCACATGTATGGTTGATCTAGGGCTTGGAATTGACCTTTTTACTTACTTCTTTCCTTCGCTTTAAGTGTCCCCTTCTTCTCTTGATGAGGAGACTTTGATTGGTGATCTCTTCGAGCCCAACCGAGCTACTTCTTATGACTGCAATTTCATATTTGATGTGGCAGAAAAATGATCCCTTTCTCCTTCACACATGTGACAGAAAAGAGCCCTAAAATAGTCCCAAAAATTCGGATTTCTTTCTTCTCTTTTTCGTTGGCTTAGAAGCAAACTTTTTTCTCTTCTTCGCACCTCCTTCTTGACTTTCTTCCTTGTTGATTTGAAAGATAGCTTGATGGTCTATTGGTGAGGTCGAACTACCCTATATATAGGAGTTTGTCCCTCCTATTTGGGCCGACTTGAGCTAGTGAGGCTAACATGTCTTAAGTGCACCAAAAATTCATTTCTTTGAGCTGACTTGAAGAGGAGACTTGTCTTTGCTTTGGAGGATCTCTTTTAACATATTTATTTGACTCTAATACAAAGATTTACATAGTGTAACATGCCATGTGGGTCTTCAACAATTACATTGACTCTTTGACTTCCCTAGAAGCACGTAAACATGTGCTTGACCTATGGAATGGGCAAGAAACCCATTCTTGATAATGACAAAAATAAAAATTCTTTTCTTTTGCAAGTACAAAGATCAAAATTACATTTATGAAGACTGAACCTAGTTACACTTTCTTCAACAGAGTCTGTCCCTTTCATAGGACCAAAAAAATTGTCGCATGATCCTAGTTCTTTCCTTCAAAAGTAGGTTGGGATCAAGCTACAAGAGAGGTTAAATTCTGCTTCAAGGATAGACGTGATTTTTCTCAAAACTTGATCAAATTTTTTACCAAAAACTATTAACTAGATATAGAACCATAGACAAAAATCCTTACTTCTTCAACTCATCATAGAGTTCATGAGTTATGAACCTATCTTCCTTAGACTGAATTGCCTTAGCTACTTCTCTTACCTGTGCTTGGATGAGTGGAGATCAAATTAGGTCAAAGCATTCCGTATTTATGCTTGTTGAGTTACTCTGAATAAGGCCAACTTAAACCTTGAAAAGCCACATCTACTCACCAGAGCTGACCTAAACCAATTAGGGCCAACTTGAAGCATGATGATTAGACTTTATAATAATATTAAATGTGATTTCATAATGGCTCCTTTCTTGGATACTTGGACATGGAAATATTGATTACAAATTAGGCCTTTTTCTAAGGGTAAAAATGAACCTATGAAACTATGGATTATTGTGGCATGAACCCTCTCTCTCTCTCTCTCTCTCTCTCTCTCTCTCTCTCTCTCCC
>APFE031536914.1:43843-58964 GCA_000404065.3 Pinus taeda | reverse complement strand
CAATGGGAAAGAAGCTTAAAAAGAAAGCATCTAAGAAAAAGAAGTCATCTCAGAAGAACTATGACAGTGGGAGAATTGATTGGGGATTAGGCATAAGAAGCTCTCCAGATTCAGAATCAGATTCAGAATCATTATCAGGTATGAATGTGTTATCCTCTGATATTCCACCTATATTTCCTTGTGAAACAGATGGAAGTGATAGTGAAACCACTGAACTTGCTCTTATGGGTGAACAAGAAAGATATCAAATAGAGGCAGAATTTAAAAGGCTGACAGACAAAATTAGAGATCAACAAGATCTATTGAACAAAAGGGAATGTGACTTCAAAGAAGAAGCTACCAAACTGAAGGCCCAACTAGAAGAAGCAAACAAGGAAAGAAAACTACTCAAGGACAAGGAAGACCAATGTCAAAAATTGCAGCATGAAGTGACATCATTAAGAAAAGAAGTCAATGAAAGAAGCACAACCATCAAGAAACTCAAAGACAGATCCAGCTACTATGAAAATCTTGAAGCTACAATCCTCTCACTAAAGGGAGATCTTGAAAAATCAAGGAAGCAGAATGAAGATCTACATCAAGCAATTGAAAAACAAGACAATGAAGTCATCAACCTAAAATCCCAGCTGGAATGTGCCTTCCGAGTTAGTCAAATGCAGCAGGGTCTAAATGAAAAACAAGAAAAGGAGATTCTCAATCTAAGGGAACGAATGGAAGAAGGAAGAAAAGCTGAAGAAGATTTGAAAAAGCAATCTCTTGAAAAGGAAGAACAGCTTCAGGTTGAGGTAAACATTTTGAAAGGTAAAATAGAAGAAAAGGATAATCTTTTACGATTTCAAGATAGCTCTAAAGTCTTGGATGATATTCTTAGTAGTTAAAGGTCTCCTACTATAAAGACTGGTCTTGGTTTCCATGAATCGGTTGAAGGTGAATCTAGTTCACAAGGAGAAGCAAGGAACTCTAAAGAGAAATCTAAAGTGATCAACGAAGAAAAGAAAGATCCATCTCATCATCAACCAAGGAAAGAGATTCCTCAAAGAAAATCTTTTACTCCTCCTATGAATAATATTGAATGTTATGTATGTCATAATCTTGGACATGTTGCAGCTAGAAGAAGAAGAGTTCAAGATCATTATGCAGAGAGGTCATCTCAATCAAAGTACTTTTATGGATATTGCTCTGCTTGCAATATGTTTGGTCACAAAGCTACTCATTGTTACAGGAGGAATATGAAACATGTAATATGTTATGCATGTAACAAGCTTGGACATATAGCTAAGGAATGCAGGAACAAAGTGTGGGCACCATATCAAAAGGATAAAATAACATCATCACGCCTGAAGATATGGAGGAAAAAGGAAGTACAGTCAGAGAAAGGTAGCACAACACAACGTACAGACATACGAGAATCAGAGGGAGCTAAAAGTACAAAACTTCAGTGTCTTGAATCTCATATGCAAACTCCATAAAGGGAAGTTGCGTATATACGCGAGTTGGATACAGCACAATCGCCTATAGGATTGTTTGAAGAAAGGCAATAGGGAAAGTGAAGTGAATCATGAAGTATGATCTCTCGAGCACAAGATCAGATCTGGGAATCTGAGGATTGTTAATTGGATTCTAATCAGAGGTACGCAGACCATTCACTGTGAAAATGTGGGCGTTCGCAGGTGTTACACAGTGGAAGTGCGAGGATACGCAGCAAAGGCACAGTCGCAGTGCGTATATACGCGTTGTATCAAAAGAGCACATGCTGACGGACGCAGAAAGACAGAAGAAGAGGTGCGTAGCAAGCTCGAAGGTACGTGGCGCGATAGAAGGATAACCTGCGGAGGTACACAGGAATATGCGGCGCGATAGAAGCAACAAGTGCGTGAGGTACGCAGTCTAACTAATAGCACAGGTGTGTGGGTACGCACTGTAGTAGAAGACTGTCTGCGTATATATGCAGTACAACAGAAGGATCTCTGGGGATCTCTGCGGGTGTACGCAGGAGAGAAGAAGGTGAAGTGCGTGGCTACGCGGGACAGATAAAGAAAAACTACGTACCTATCGTAAGGCATTTATTGACTTTTCTTGCTGATAAGATCTGACAGATGGCACCAGTTTAGGGTGAGCATATGTTCTCAATGCGTTGTTGGCATTATGGTCCTTGGTGATGATGCTTATGATTCATCTTGCTATGATATGGTTATGAGTTATTCAGATGATTCTTGGAGTTACATAGATGATACTTAGATCAGATTTGTGGTTGATTCTCTAATGGTGCTTACATGTTGATCTTCGTAAGGATAAGAAGAAGTACATTGTCTGAATTCTCTTGATGATGAGTCTCTCATATGATGTTGTCACCATATGCATAAAGATCATATATTGCAGGTTGTCCTTGGCACAAATAGATGAGGATTGTCGGTTGATACAGGGATGATTATTCAAAGTTGCATTGTTGAAGACATGATGATGATGAGTTCTTACCTATATGATGATAGGTTGTCTCGTGCATATGTTGATTGATGCAGATCTTCCCTATTGATGATACTTGGTCCATGCAGATCTGGATGGCTATGGTGTTTCTCACATATGATAGAATGATTCTATATTCTATGGAAAAGGATGATTCATGCAAGCTGCTGGTCTAGTTGCTGTTAACAGATACTATGAAGCAGATCATACAGTGTTGTTGCTGATATTTATCTTAGGTGATTGGTCTTTTCTCATGATGTAATAGTGTGTCTTTATTGTAGTCATCTCTTCAGATCATGTAACGACCTATGTTGGTTTCCCCACTATGCCTGGGATGAATGATGTTATCATATGTAAACTTTTGGTGTATCACCATTATGATGGGTGATGGATATATGTATTGAGTCTTTTGGTGATAGGAAGGTCATTTATGATATATAGAGTCATGTTCTTCTTGTAGAACATCTTTTGCAGACCTTGCTTACAGTCAGGGGGAGCTTGAGCGTGAACAACACTATATAGCAAAGCAGACATCTCAGCTTGGTCTCAGAAAGAAGCATTATTATATTAGAGCACCATGGCATATACAAAGGGGGAGTTCATTCAAGAGTCTTCAGTAGATATGGTTTATAGTCAAGGAGAGAATGTTCTTAGGGGGAGCATAACCGTTTGCCCTTGATGTCAACGGGGGAGAATGATTCGGTGTTGTTGCCATCAAGTCCAAAGGGGGAGATTGTTGGCATTATGATGCATGTGTTGTACTTCATGGAAACCCTCTCATAGAAGATCATCTCACTTTTATTAGAATATCATCTCACTTGTATACATTCTGAAGATATATCAGATGTGATAGAGTGCATGGGTTACCGGACAGCAAAAAGGGATCAGATGACAGTTCACAAGTAAGATTTGTGATCAAGTCCAAAGGGGGAGATTGTTGGCATTATGGCTAAAGTGTTGTCCTTGATGGCAACCCATACAGGTGATGGATCAATGTACAACAGGTCAGTAGCAAAGATTGATGATCAGCTCTCAAATATTGAAGAAAATAAGGAGTACGCAGGCACACCGTACAAAAGGTGCGGACCCACAGGAATGTCTTATATAAAGTGTGTACATACCCGCAGGTTACCCACTCATGAGGTGCGTACCCCCAGTGCACACACTTCAAGGAAGTAAAGCGCGCTCACGTGGGGTTTCTTATGTTTAACCCTTGGTATTTAGCCGACGGTATTGTGTTATTATGGTTTTGGCCCATGGTATTGATCCATGATTTGAGGAAGAGCTTGCCTATATAAAGAAAAGGAGATCATTTGGCTTAAGTATGCTTTTGGGTTGAATATCTTAAGAAGCTAGATCTGAAATTCTAGTGATGGGTTATGAGAGATAGCTAGATCTAAATTAAGGAGAAAGATGAGAACTACAAGTCAGATCTACTAATGAGTTGATATCTGCTCGGTGCATGTTCAGATCTGTAGATCTGACAGTCTGGGTTATTCTTGAAGTCTTGAAATTATCTATACCCGGAGGTACGCAGGTCCAGTGAAATAAAAGGGCGGAGATACGCACGACCAGAAGCGCTGTAGATGCAAAGGGGCGCAGGCAGTTCATTGGACACAAAGCGCACGTACGCAGGAAGTCTGTGAGGCACAGTGCGCACGTACGTAGGAAAGCAGTTGGAAACAGTGCGTACTTATACGCAGCTATTATATGGGTGAAGCTGCGTACTTCTCATGAAATCTACTTAGCTATCCATGTTTATCATTGCTATGTTCTGGGTTTTGAAGTGATGTCTGATTTCTGGTATTAAGTTCTGATAACAACAGTGATTGATTAAATGTTTATACATTGATGGATGAATGGATCATGTTCTTAATGACTCATCTTTATGTAATCTGATGGACTAGATCTGATTGATGACTCTCATTGTATAAGTATTGATCTAGTGATTGGGTGATTCAGAAGGTTGTTTGATTATGAGCTTCAATGTGGTTATTGGGTCCAGTATGAAAATTGGATGAAACGTAGCCTTTCAGATAATGTGTTGTGCTTCAGTGTGTCCAGTATGAAAATTGATGAAACGTGGTACCTGGAGGAGAGAATATTGTAGGTTACCACCTACGTACTAGTATCTAAGCTAGTACAAGAGCTAAAGGAAATCTTTGGAGCATTGTAGCAGGTAGTAGCCTGCTTACTAGTAAATGGATCAGCTAGTACAAGAGAAAAAGGGGGTTGTAGCTCCCGTATTGGTATAAGGTTGCACCAGTACAAAATATTGTAAAAGGATTTTCTTATTAAGAAGAAGATTGAGATGACTTGCAGCAGGTGATTTTCTCTCGCATTGGGTTTCCACCTTATATCATGGTGTTCATGTGTTTGCCTTATGTGTGATGATCTATTCTATGTTACTGCATCTGTTAACTGATAATATGGTTGATAATGTTCTAATTCACTCATTGAAGATCAATTAACTTAATCATCAGAGGTTGTGGAAGTAGCATATATGAATCTGATTATGGAAATGAAAAGGTTTTATTAATGTGATAATACTGATTCACGCCCCCTCTCAGTATTATTTTCAACACCTCTCTCCATAAGCCTAAGCCCATTTGGCCAGTTGCGCATGCAAATCATCTTGCCCATTGTATTTGTCTACCATTCATACCTTCAGTTCCCCAAAGCGGGTTCTCATCATCCTCCTAATTCACGCCAATCATTAGAGCTACCCTTGTGCGTACCCTACCATCTTGCGGGCATAGCATGTAGTGTCTAGTCAAAAGCCTGGAAGCGTTTTTTCTCTGGTACCTCCCTCTCGAATGCATCCAAAAAGATATCTACATCATTCAAGCCATCATAAATGGACATATTTCTTACCTTTGATGACACACAATGCAACGACTGGGTCATCATGTTACAACTCAGTGTGGTTACTTCATGTAACCAATTTTGTCAGCACTCTAATTCTTCATCAAAGTCTGAGGTGTAGGAACTTTCACGATCCCATGTAATTTGTCCATCCGTTGTTGGATTCACCCAATATTGGTCTCACGGTGTTATCTTATAGATACATTCCAGATCGTCATTTCTCT
The DNA here is from genome assembly GCA_000404065.3 of Pinus taeda. Taxonomy (NCBI): domain Eukaryota; kingdom Viridiplantae; phylum Streptophyta; class Pinopsida; order Pinales; family Pinaceae; genus Pinus; species Pinus taeda. The sequence goes on along the minus strand of APFE031536914.1, from coordinate 53,412 downwards.
CATAATCGCGCACTAGTTCAATATAGCACGATCCTTTAGTAAGATGTAGAGGTACTATTACGCGGAGCAATTTCTTTTCAAATATCATCTTTCGCTTCTTTAGGTTGATTACCCTATTCATATCAGTAGCCCAATCAATGCCAAGGAGCGCAGGTTAAGGCTTTCTATCATCCACAATTTCTATTACTTCAAAGTCATCCAATGCACTTGCACCTTCAATATCTGTAGTCACCCCTTGCAGATGCCCCATGGGTATGATCTTCTATTGATTTTCCATCCTTAAATGAATCGCAGACCACTGTAGCGCAGGTCTTCCCATCCATTCCCAAGTCTTCTTTGGTAGGAATTTTAAATCTGACCCTAGGTCCAAAATAACTTGATTCATCTCATACTCTCTTATCTGCATGGTCATCCTCGTCTCTTGTCCTGTCCTTGTTTTATGCTTACCTCTTTTTTGTACATCGCGCGGTTCAACCAAAGTATTTTTAAAAGATCTATTTATAAGCTCTTGTAATCCTTTTACAACGTTGCTATCGGGCAACAACTTCATGTAGGTCTTTAGGAAGGTTGTAAGCATAGAAAGATCCATTTCCTAATAAGGCTTATCATTTCTCCCTGAGGTGGAGGTCTCAGTGAAGCTCTTCTTTGTGTCCATAAATGTTTCACATGCGCTCCAAATCGAATTCAACCTCCTTCATCAGAGCTTTGTGAACCTATGCACTATCTTTGAGTTGTTTCCCCTTATGTTCCCCTATTGCAATTCCACTTCGGAGTACTATATTTACATTTGGATCCTCTTCGTGAGGCTCACCGTAGGACAGTCTTCTGTCTCATGATCAAACATAGCACAATATTTGTATAACAGACACATTGGGTTAGTGTAATCACGTGCATATTCTCTTGGTCCTCCGTAGTTGTAGAAAATAAGTTGTCCTCAACCTTTGCGAGGTCCTCCTTTGCCTCAGCCTTGTCCACACCCCTGAAATCCTGTTCACACCTTCTCTGTGCTCTAGTTAGGGTGTCGCGTTTCTGCCTAAACCCTATGGGTTGGCGTTATGTCCATCATTGATTCATAACTTCTACAGTTGTGCTCATCATGCCCTAACAACCTATAGAAATTGCAGTACAATTGTTGTAGTGTTTGTACAAACTTCTGCAACAAATGATAGTTATCCGTCATATTTTTTCCTGCTACCTGACATATAGCGCACCACAACGCAGGCTCCGTGCTTGTTCTTGCTTGAGATTCCAGCCTCAAAGGCATTGTTCCTCCTCCTGCAATGTAATTCACAAAGAGCGGGCAATGGTCCTTGTCATGCCCCTGACCATTGCATTTTAGGCACCATACATCTTCGCACACCTTCGACCAAACTATTCTATCTTGCTTCAAGCTCTGCATTTCAATGAAAATATTTTTCAACTGTGCATGGATCTGTTGAACCCCCAGATTTGGATCATGAATTGATGTTCCATGAAGTCTCATTGCAATCTCCAAGGCCTCTTCCTGAGTTGTTATCTTTTGTTGTGACAGCGCAAACCTTAGGTGTGGCAAGACCGAAGCCACAAACCATTCACAGTGATGTCCATCTGTTAAGTTCATGTTAGCTTCGCGGATTTTACACTTCAATCCCTAATCTAATTCTCAAGGTGTGTCACTAAGTTTCATCATGATTTCCTCAAACCCCATAATCGATTGTGCCTCAGACTTAGTCCTACTAAACTCTTTATTCAATGCATTTTGGATGTTTTCCACTCCAGCATTTGGGTTATCGTTAGAGTATTTAATGTACTAGGTTAGTGCGCAATCCTGTAGAGCGCTAACCAGTGTTGTCTTCCTCATGTGATCATTTGTAACGCCCTAATATTCTCACACAACGTTCACAATGAACCAAAACTAGTTCGGGTCCTCATTTCCTAAGACTCTAAACAAAGGCAACTTTACTAAATTTTCCATGTTGAACTATGGTGGAGGTGGCGGTGGTACAGGTGAAGTCATAGGTGATGATCATGAAGTTGGAGGTGGTGTGGGTGGAGGTGGTAGTGGTGGGAATCCTTGTCTTATTAACTAGATAGCACTTCGCGGAGAGGCCTATGCTACTCTCTCTTCATCATCCAATGGAGGTGAAATCAATGGACTATATTTAGGGCCCTTCCTTCCTTCATTTTTGTTAGTCTTTCCACTTCGCGTAGCCTCAAACATCAAGGTACCTGCATAACCACTTTTTTGCACAATAACATTTTAATCCAGGTATTCAAAGACTTCAAGTACTTTACTCGCAAACCTTTGAAAATGTGTCACTCTCCTTACTGTAGTTGACTCGGGTTTTGACAACGAATTCAATCACAAATCCTCCTATGATGCGATCGAGCCAATGATTAGTAGCATGGGTGATCTTATCCTTAGAGGCTTCCAGTCTTTGAACTAACTCCGGGGTCAAAACAACAGGACTTTCAAGTCTCCACCTTCCTTGGATATCTGCTAGCTTCGCAATCCACTTGTGTAGCTCAAACAGAAAGGAACACAAAAAGATCTCGTGGATTTCTGTATATAGGTACTTGTCCAGCCACTATTCTTTTGTCAGTCGCGGATTTCTATTCTCCTACACCACAAATTCATGGATCATTCTATCCAACCAATCTCTAATCTCTTTCTTAGTTGGATTCCAATGATATGACATCACACATCTCTTATGTAGATTCTCATCCCAACAACAAAACCATTTGTTGGCTTGGAGGGGCCTGACCTAGGTTCAACATTAGTTAGCGAAAAAAACCCCTACACTACTGGTTGTTTTGGCATCAACCCATAAAGCGTGGATCGAAGTCTCACCCGAAGCAGTATGGGGGGATACTAGAACAAAGTTTCGGTACCCTGATATGGTCGTGATGTTGATTTATTCCTTCTATTCCTATTTTCGCACAGGTCACATAAGTTCTAGGGCTTTGTCAGACTAGCCCTTTAATCTACCCTTTAATATGCCCTTTAGTACCTCCTCGAAGGGGCACGATTGACCTTCGCATAGCCCTAACCTATGGTTAAGGTGCTTTTGCACTGCTAGGGTAGCTTGTTGTGCAAATTCCGAAACTAGCTTAAGTATCTTACTTATCTTATTAAACAATCACAGTTAGCACCACGTAAACTGATGTTCTTACTTGCGTTCAATTAACCAATGTAGTTACATGCATTCACGCATCACATAAGTATTATAAATGAAATTCATACACAATATTAACAGGAAGAAAGACATGGAATTCATAAAATTCTTCTCTTTATTGATATATTCATATGATTATAGACTCTATCTGCCCTGTGCACATGGTTGTAGGGCTCCGTGCACTCAGTTGCAGACTTCTAGCCTAGGCCTCTGTGCACTTAGTTACAGAGCCTCTACCTACGCTATGACCCGGAACATAGACTTATCTCCTTATTTCTCAAGACTTCTTCTTCAGCTCATGACTTGTCTAACTACTTAGAGCTTGCTTACTTAGCTATTTTTATACAATCCCATGGTCCACGGACCATGGGTAGATCTTTTACAGTCGACTTTACTTTAAAAAATAAGGGTGGACAACCCTTTATGACTCATGACACCTTCAATCTCCATGACCACAAAATATGAAGTCTTTATAGCTTTATTACAAAATTCAACCCAAACATGTGCTTTTAGCCCCAAAACTGTCCCAACAACCATATATCATAGGGTTTCTTGATTAATGACATGAGTGGCAACTAAGAACAATTGGTAGTATTATTAGGTGTAACAATCAAGATTGTTGGTATTCCAATGAGACAAAGAAAGTTAGTAAGCCCTAATAGCACTTGAGTGGCAACTAAGGCCAATTGAGAGGTTAGTTTTCCCAGTGTTACGGGATCAGGTATTAGTTCCAAAGTTGGCAAGAGACTAGGAAGTAAGAGATATGCTTAGAGACATATAATAGATACTTGGAGATAAAGACACTAGACTCTATCATGATAAATGAAAACCACCTGGGGTAGAATAAAGATAGGTAAGATAGGGAAGTAAAGTTTCTGCTAAGAGAAAGACAAATATATGGATGGCAGAAGAATATGGCTATAGGTAAAGGAGCCTTACCATAAGGGCTAGAGAGAAAACTATGAATATTAGTCGGTAAATATTGAAATGATATAGAGAGAGATGGGTAAGAAAGAAGCTAATTATTAAGGTTCTGTTAGTAGGAAAGACAGGCTTAGAGATAAGATTTTCCGAGACACCCATAAACCCTAGCATTTAGGGCTAGGGAGAAAGCATAGAATAAATGAAATTAGGATATGGATGATCAATGCCTAGAGGTAGATAATAGATAATTGGGAATAACCCAATCAAATGGTATCAGGGAATCGAAGCTAGGGGGTAAATCATACAGATAGGGGTAATATAGATCATACATTACCAGTTTGTTGAGATATGGGTGATAAGACAAGCCATAGAGTAGCAACCAAACAACAGATTAGGGATAATCAAGTGAGGCTACGGGATAAACAGTAGAGATAGGGTGGTTCCAATGGGATAAAGCACTAGAGTGTTACCACCTATGAATTAGAGAGAAGCAATAGAGTGTTAACCAAAATGGGTGGTTAGAGAGAGAATATTTAGCAATAACCATGCTAATTAGGGAAATAATGGCTTAGTAGGAATAATACCACACATTGGGTGCTAGTAAGAGAAAGGCTATGAGATAGAAAGAGATAACATCATACAGTCAGCTAAAAAATAGCAATTGATCTAACCATACAAATAAGGTACCTATGGATGGCAAAGTCCGTATAGGTTTCTAGGTGTAACTACTCAACCAGATTGAGGATTCCCCATGCATCCAAACCCAATGGTAATAATCCTATTAGTATATGGTAAGATCCCTTACCGAGTATAACATACCATAGCAATTCATGAGAGTTTGAAGTGTTTAGTAGATTATTGGTTGTTAAAAGGTTTAGGTAATGGTGTAAGTGGATCATTTGAGTGCATATTGTTTGGGGTTCTAGATTAAGTATCATGTATTCTTATAGGTGCAGGGTGAGGTCAATTAGTCTCATCATTGGAGGGGGCGGGAAAAATAGTAGTATAAAGCATGGTGCCCAAGACGTAGAAATTTTCAAAGGCACATCCAATCCCATATGGATAGCTACGATCTTACCCGACCCCATATTGAATCATAAAAGCAAGGATAGGGTGGGGAATATTTTAGTAATGTCTATTTGTAGTGGTGCTCTATTTAATTGAGCCAAATGAGGATCAAGTAGCAAGCAGTATGTGCCCTGATTGTTAATCCTGGTTGAGTTCCTCCCTTTAATAATAATGATATCTTAGGTGTATGGGTCGAGGCAAGCCTTCTTAATACTAGGTTGTCTACAAACCTTTCTCATCTTCCAGCTCCAATTCATATTTCCCCACTCTTGAATAAAAGCATTGAATCAGTAAATAGAGGCAAATAATTGAATCTTTATTAATATTTCTATAAATACAGGAGCCTGAATATCTCCGACAAAGGATGTATAAGCAGGCTCAACTATAAAGGAGAGGATGCGAAGCATGGCTCAACCAATGGGAGAGGATGTGAAGTATGGCTCAACCAATGGGAGAGGATGCAAAGTATGGCTCAACCAATGGGAGAGGATGTGTTAAACAGGTGCCCAATAGTAGAAGGAGAGGGAAACTTCGCTCATCCATCATATACCCTAAGATTGTTTGAATCAACTTCAGAGTTGATTATGTAATTCTTAGGATGCGCAAGAAAGCTTGACTAAGAGGAGAGGGAAACTCTGTTCAATTTTAGGGTCTAAATCAACCATATCTTGGGCCACCTTTCATTAGTTCATTTCCCACCCATATAGACTAGGTTTATAGGGGGAATTTCAAGAGTTATAACATGACAACCTCTTGGAAATTATATGCCTCGGTACTTGGGAATTTCCATACTAAAAATTGGCATTGTCAAACTATTAGGGATAGGTTGTCTTCAATGGACATCGGTAGTAGATTTTGTGTATTTGAATAGCCTTTTGATTTCCCTCCTAGACACCTTGCCCTCCAAACTATCTCCTACCTATCTCTGACTCTAACCAAAGGGGGGTGGGTGTCTATCTTCCTGCCTCTAAGCTATCTTACTGGCTTCTCTATCTAAGCCCCGCACGCTACCTAGTTTCCTTCACCCTCCCTCCTACTTATATCCTACCTGCCTCTTACCTGCCTCCTACCTACTTCTTACCTAACTTTTCAAGTATAATTTCTCATATCTTTATTACTTATTTGGAGGGGAATGACTGGCCTGGTAGATTGATTTGGTGGTTGGGTGGGATGGATGGTTGCAATAGGCCGCCTTTCAATATTTCAAATCCCACAATTATTGAGATCTTCCTCGCCCCTCGAATGATCTCCCGATGGTCAATCTCGCTATCAATTCCTATGTCCTTTAAGGGAGCGGCCACCCACCATGGGAGGATTAATAATGGCTTTCCTGATAGCCTTTTTTTGAATGCGAGTGCCACTTGAAGATGTCATCACAACTCTGCATTTGAAAATGAATATGACGATGACTTGGATGCAATTTATATTGTTCTGAGTTTAAGATCCATGAGTTGTGGGTAAAAGTATGAACCCATCCATCCTAATTAGAGCTTTTTAAGAGAATATTTTTAAGAACTGCCTCCTATCCTATGTGAGAAATTTAGTTGTTGGTGATCTAAAGTTATGAGGTGTCAGTCTATAGGTGGGGTAGCTCATAAAAACATACAAAATTAAGGGGGTAAGGGAAATAAGGGGTTGTATCATGATTGATGCCATGCTATTATGCTCAAGTCTCTAGCTGTACCACCATACCTTGCCTAGTTTCTTCATTAAGTAATAGAGAGGTATAGGTCTTCCAGTGAATAGGTTGTATGGTAAGGCTTAATCAAGGTAAGAGAGAGGTAGTGTGAATCCGCCCATCCTGATACCTACTTCTGCTATGATAAGGGAAGCATTGATAGCGATAATTCCTCAATGCTTATCATTCAGTAAGTGTTCAAGGCATATATTTATTCAGGTATATAGGTAATTTGTAACCGCATACAAAAGGGGGGATCTCATGCCTACCTGCCATGCCATTCATCATTATGCTGGGGTTCCTAGCTTTCCCTATGAAGTGCATCATTAAGTAAGAGAGAGGTATAGGAAACACTTCAGTAAGGGGGAGAAGGATGAGGAGTTTGTTTCTTTCGTGCCAGCCATCTCCATGCCATGCTATTCTTTCTACTTGGGTTAATAAATCTCCCTCTTAAGTTCTTTCATTCATTCAATGTCAAGGGCATATGGTTCTGAAGTTGAACAGGTAGTAGGTTTAACCCAATAAAATTAGGGTGAAGTATATCACTGTATATGGACGATAAGAATATTCGGTGTAATATAGCAGTGGGGAGTAATTCAGAATGTGTTAAGTAACATTGACAGATAAACGTTTTCAATTCCCTCGAGAAGGCGAGATTAACTCCTTTCCTATCTTAGCCTTCTATCATACTGAATGTGTTTGGGTAGTGGTTCGAGTGCCTACTTCAGTCGTGGTGTAGCGGGAAGGGAAGTAAAGGAAGCAAAAGAGGGATGCCTAGCCTCTTACCGAGGTTTAGAAGGTAAAACAAGAAAAGCATTTGATCAAGTGTGTGGGTGGAAACCTTAGTGGTGTTGTAGCCGATGACAACTTCTTTGTGGTGTTCAGGAGAAGAAAAGGGAAGGGTCGAGAGATCCAACAAGAAAGCTTTCTCTCATATTTGATAAAATGGCTATGAAATTCGAGAATTAAAGAGAAGCATGGTGGATTCTCAAGGTGAAACAAAGGAGAAGGGGAAGAAGGAAGTTGGTGGGAACACCCATCCATGCAATGGAAGGAAAAATCATATCATCATATATATATCATGTCTAATATTAGGCGTTAGAAGTGCAGAGTGAATCAAGAATGCATGTAAGAAACTATTGAGAGAGAATCCAGATCATTATTAAGAGATAAGATTCCTCATCATCGCTTGCTACTATATCAGGTAAGTGCTCAACCTCCTCTCATTCAGAGGAAGGTTGTATCTCCCTAAGTGGGAAATAATCGGAAGGGAACTAGCATAGCTCTAGGTGAACCTCCATTCCTATAGATAAGGGAGAAGTCCAATCGAGAATGCGAAGGCTATCCTTTCGATCACGCTATAGCAGGGCAGTCAAAATTATATTATATAAAGCAAATTTTTATTCAGCGGTAGAAACATGATCTCCATCAGTCCCTAAGATTTGGTAAGGTATGTTTGAAAGTAAGGGATATTTATTCTCAAATGAATTACTGTATTTAAGTTATCTTTGGATATTTATTCTCAAATAAGGGATCAAGAGGAGATAGTTATTTGAGATCAAAAAAGAGGAAAAAGAATGAGAAAAGAAGGACATGTGCTATAAAGAAAGATAGATGGAAGGCGCTAATTCTAGTTGGGACCAGATAGTTGCTTATAGAAGTTATAGAGATAACATTTAAGAAGTTATTGAATCAAATAGAGGAACTGTATGTCCTTATTGAATCAAATAGGGGAACTGTATGTCCTTTATAAACAAAGAAATTATGTAGTAATTTCTGTTAATGATTAAGGATTACACACCAAGAAAAGTGAAATTAGGAACTGGTGATTCCTATGGATAAGGAAAAATACAATATGTATACATGTTATAAAACTAGTAATAAGATATTACTTTTGTTGTAACACAAAGAATCACAAATTCAATGGACAAGTAAGGAATTCGTGAAATCGTGTAGGTAGAGTAAACTATAAACAATATACCTTCATAAATGTACCAAATATTAAAGCCTAGGAAAACAATGAAGACCATATCAGTAAAATACAAATCGAAAATGACCTTCATAAATGTACCAAATATTAAATTCTAGGAAAACAATGAAGACCATAAGAGTAAGATACAAATTGAAAACATATTTTTGAACTCAAAAGAATCGAAAGGAATATTTGACCTTAACTAACAATTGCATGTAGAGTCGAAACAAGGAATTAGCCTATAGAAAGCCAATTCTATGACATGGAAATCTTAAACCCAAACAAAAGTGGTAATGCACAATAAAAACATACATATTGCATCAGAAGGAAAACCCTTAAGGGTTCATCTTTCGTTGAACATCATTCCTGTCATTGATGAATTACTGGATGAATTGCATGGATCAATTTACTTCACCAAGTTGGATCTTTGTTCAGGGTATCATCAAATCAGAATGAAGATTGAAGACATTCCGAAAACAATATTTAGAACTATGAGGGTCATTATGAATTTTTGGTCATGCCTTTTGGCCTTACCAATGCACCTTCAACATTTCAAGGTTTGATGAATTCAATTTTCAACCATTCCTTAGAAAATTTTTGTTAGTATTTTTTGATGATATACTAATCTACAGCAAGTCTTGGAAGGATCATGTTGAACATGTTGACAGGGTGCTACAACTATTGGAGGAGAAACAATTATATGCAAAAAGATCCAAATGTTTCTTTGGAGTCCAGGAAGTGGAATATTTGGGTCATATTGTATCTCATGAAG
>APFE031536914.1:21068-43051 GCA_000404065.3 Pinus taeda | reverse complement strand
AACCATATAAGCAAATGTCCCTCAAGCAAGTTAAGAAGGAAATAAATTATCACCAAAGTATTACGGTCCTTACAAGGTGTTGCAAAAGATTGGTACTATGGCATGCAAATTGGAGCTTCCTGCAGCTTCTCGATTGCACCCAGCTTTCCATGTTTCATGTTTAAAGAAGGTTATAGGCGACAAGCTCACAGTTCAAACAATATTGCCAGAACTTGACGAGGAAGGAAAAATTATATTGGAATCGGAAGTAGTCACAGAAACAAGAACTCGACAGCTACGAAATCGTTCAATTTCAGAGTATCTTATCAAGTGGAATAACTTATCCGCTGAAGATTCCACATGGGAGGATGAGATTTTTATGCAGAAGTATCCAGAACTACTCAAGCGTTGAGGACAACACTTTTTTGAAGGCGAGGGGCATGTTGGGTCCCTATAATACTAGTGATTACCCCATTACTATTGTAGTTATACCCCTTATTAATATTGTTGTGCCCCTATTTCCCCCATATTGTTATTACTTTGCCTGATAGAATCCCTCTATTGTTATTTTTGTGGCTTTATATTATTATTGTTAGGTCGACTGGTTTATGTTGTGACTCCATAGACTCCTATATATAGAAAGGAGGTTTTGTCATTTGAATCATCCAAGGATTGTTCATTTATGTAATGTAAAGGAGGTTTCCCCCTCGAAGAGGCTGAATTCTAAGCCGTTGATCTATCTTTTCTATCTTTTCTTGAGCTGGTTTCATAACAGTATCTATTTCGATCTTCTAACGATTCAAATTTCTTTATGGGTGTTGATTCTTTCACTTGATTTGTAACTGGATATGAACCTGGAGTATCTGATACTAAATATGGAGCTTGGTCCACCATGGGATATGGATCTGGATCAGCTACTCTTGGTTCAACTTCGGTTACTAGCCTTTAAGCTTCTCTTGGCTATCTCCATGGGCATAGACTTGAAGGCCCCTTATTTGGGCATCATAGCTAGGTTATGTATGATGAGTAGCGACTTACTGGAATACGTTAGAGATATAGTAAGATAGGTGAAGATGAAAGTTCAAATAGGGTGTTTCTTCCTTTTTATGGTGACAAATCATTTACTCTATGTCGTCCGTGTCCAAGATCTAGATATACCAATATAGGAAGTTTGGATTGTGTTCGCAGAGTGGCATCATAGAAGATAATGGTATTCGTTAAATAAAATCTTGTAATTAATTAAAGGACACACCTGTCTCTATGAAGTAATAAACCACGAGTATATGGCATCAGTCGAAGCTCACGTTCACAACGAATCAATAGCTTGTAGAGAGAAGGACAAAGAAATATCTTATACTTGGTGAAATAACAACACCAAAAGTTCGAGCACTAGTGTATAAAGCTGAGCACGAATTCGTAAATATAAGGTGAGTAATCTGGAGGCTTCAGTTACTAAACTCTAGTGAAGTGAGGGGAAGATAGAATTATACTAGAGGACTGAAGTTGTGTAACAATGGGATATATAAGGGACTGACCGTGGAGAAAGATGGTTTCAAGGCTTTTGCTAGTTACGATTAGAGAATCTCCACTTAGAGTTGGCACATGTATTAATAAAAAATGTGGTAAGTTTAGTCCCCTCAATTCCAATGATATCTCATATATAGATACAAATAGGTGGTGATTTCCTAAACGCCCAAATACCAACATTCCTTGCACTCAATGATGCTTGATTCCAATCATTAAGAGGACAGGAAAATGTAGTAATTTGGTTCTTTTGTAATGCAGTCTAAAGATGACACAATTAAGAAGTTGTTGTTGATTAAGTATAATAGAGTAACCATATATATTACTACCACTATAGTTATGGATGCCAATAATATGATATCCTATGAATCTAGAAGGCAAGGTAAATATCCCATATGTTATTATTATATGGTATGGATAGAAGTAGCTTATACTCTATAAGAAGGAGACCTCTATGACTATACTGTTATACCTAGTTATGCTAATATATGACCGTATTGCTAATAGGAAATATACTATAATCTTAACATATTAGGAGAATAGCGAGACCAATAATGAGTTTATGTTATACTAATAGATCGAGGTATCCAACATAGTATTATATAGTTATAGGATTATATAGGTGTATTAACTATGCTATAATGATAAAATAGTATGTAGATTATTGACTCTAGGGAAGATCCAAATAGTATATTATAACCGTATAAGAAATATAATTAGGTGATTCTAGTAGTATGGATAATCCTGAAACACCAACTATACTTACTACCTTATAGTAATACCTTATACTAGGATTCTAAGTGTGAAATGTTAGTCCCTATAGTAATAGTGATTCCCCCATTACTATTGTTATTGTATCCCTTATTGTTATTATTGTGCCCCATAGAATCCAACTATTGTTATTTTTGTGCCTTTATATTATTATTGTCAGGTCGGTTTGGTTATATTGTGACCCCTTAGACTCCTATATATAGAAAGGAGGTTTTGTCATTTTTTTCATCCAAGAATTGTTCATTTGTGTAATGTAAAGGAGGTTTCCCCCTTGAAGAGGCTAAATTCTAAGGTGTTCATCTATCTTTTCTATCTTTTTGTGAGCTGGTTTCATAACATTTGGTATCAGAGCTTTGGATTCTAGGGTTTCATTGCTCCAAATAGGTCATCATGGAATTTTGTCTATAACTTCTTTTCTATGATGTTTCATAAGAAAAAAACAAAACCCATTTCAGAAAAAATCATGTTGAGCCTCGGGTCCAAATTTCATATCTTGTGTCTCTATATATTCCCAGATATCATTTGAGGAAGTTAGGGTTTTTGCAAGCTCTAGAATTTCATCTAAAACAGGTCATCGTGGAATGTTCGCTATAATGCTTTCTTTATGAATTTTCAGAAGCCAAAAAAAATACCCATTGCAGAAGAAACTGGTCTGAACCTTGGATTCGAATTTCAGATTTCGTCTTGCTATATTTGCGTAGATATAAGGAAGTAAGGATTTTTGCAGACCCCAAAATTACATTCCAAACAAGTCACCTTGCGAAAATTGTCATAACTTTCTCTTTGAGCATGAGATTGAATTTTCGTAAGAAGTTTTGAAAAGAGGTCTGACTATATCTTTTTGGATACCATTTTCAGAGCCTAAGGTTGAAAAAATGACCCGCAACATGTCGTACAAGTTGGCTTTACTGAGCAAGTCTATACTCAGGTCATCGTGGGAGAATTGGCATAACTCTTCATTGGAGAATCTTATCTTGATCAGACTTGCATAGGTAGAAATAATACTTAGAGGGTTACTACAGGAAGAATTTTCAGACCTTGGAGATCTAAAATTACAGAAATACATCAGATTTAATATCAAGCTCCTACAAAGTGAAAAAAAGGTGTGTAGTTTTCTTTAAATTTTTGCATAATCTTGGTTTGAAAAATTAGTTTGAAGGAATTCAAAGGGCATAGTGAAGAATTATTATTGGTAATTGATGCCCCAAAGAAAAAAAATGGAAACATCTAGTAAGAAACCTGAAGGATCTAGAATGACTCATGAAGAATGGGAATAAATGCAACATGATATATCAAAATTACAAGACAAAGTGCAAAAAATGTCACTTGCACAAAAAGCACCAGAATCTATGATGGATATTTTAAAGAAAGACGTAGAAGCTAAGATGTATGGCATGGAAGCTAATATGGATGGTTTAAACAAAGGCATGGAAACTAATATGGATAGTTTAAAGAAAGATGTAGAAGCTAAGATGAATGACATGGAAGCTAATATGGACAATGTGGAAGCTAAGATTGGATGATATGAAGATAGATTTGAAGACAAATTTGAAGACAAGCATGGAATATTTGCAGACATATTTGTAGATAGATTTCACAAAGTTTCTACAAGAAATTCTTACTAATGGCCAAAGGTTAATAAAGGAAACTCACGATGAGAACTAAGAACAAAATAAATGTTAATCATGATTTCATAGACTTTAATGTTGGATCAAAGAACCACCCTATTCCACAGATCGATATGAGGAAGTTTTATGGAAACGATCCTAGAACATGGATACTACAAATGGAGCAATTTTTCAATCTCCATAATGTGCAAAACACACAAAAAGTACTCATTGCAACTTTATATTTGGAACCAAATCAGTTTGTATGGTATCAATGGCTTTTCTCTCATAAACAAATTTCCACATGGGCTATTTTTACGAATGAAATGATAGCACATAATGAGGATACAAAAAGCAACAATTTTTTTAGCCAATTGATAAATCTCAAACAAAAGGGTTCAATGATGGAGAACATTGAGGACTTCCAAAAATTGAATATAAGGGTAAAAGATATTCCAGAGGAGCATAGGATTGATGTGTTCATAGGGACTTTGAAAGATGACATCCAACATGAGGTTCACCTTTGGGAACTAGATTCATTGGAGAAGGCATTCAAGTTGGCAAGCAAAATGGAAATCAAAATTATAGCAACAAGGAAGCCTACCACTCACAAAACTAAAGATGGAAGTGTTGCTGCCCCTAGCCATACACAACCTACAAGTTTGACACCGTAATAATTGGAAGAAAAAAGAGCAAAAGGACTTTGTTAATGTTGTGATAGCATATATACTAAAGGTCATAAGTGTGCTTAGAAGAAATTATCTTACATAGATCTGAAGAGGAGGAAGAAAAGGAACACGAAACGTCAAAATAAGAGGATATACATGAGGAACAATCCCTAGAAAAAAAAGAAATGAATCCGACCATATCTTGTAATGCATTGGCTAGAATTACCACTACTCAAACTATCAAGATAGAAGGGAATATCAAGAAGAAAAAGGTAATAGTGTTTATTGATTCGGAAGGTACCCATAATTTTATTCATTGTAAGATAGCCAAGGAATTGAATTGCTTCCTATATCCAGCACCAGAGTGTCAAGTGATGCTTGCAAGTGGAGGAACCATAAATTGCTCAAGAAATTGTCATAATATCAAGCTATCCATGGGAGAATATGTATTGAATAGCCCAATGCTTTCCATTCTAATGGGTGGTGCTAATGTTGTACTAGGAGTCCAATGGTTAGTTGGGTACAATAGCTTTTAATTTTCAAGAACTTTTCATGAAATTCTTTGTAGAAGGAAAGGAAGTTGAATTAAGGGGTGTCATAGGGAAATTGGGAAAGATAATCAGCTCTAACGAAATGACAAAGCTTCTAAGAAGGAAAAATGAGGCATAAATGCACAATTATGTTTACTAGAGGATCCCACATTGAAACCATCCATTTCTTCATATATCCAAAAAGTCTTGGACAATCATTCCAAGATATTTGAGACTCCCAAAGGCCTCCCACCTATTTGTGATTATGATCATGCTACCAATTTGATTCCATGAAGTGCTCCTCCAAACATCAGACCTTACAAATATCCCCATGTCCAAAAGAGTGAAATTGAACTTATGGTTGCATAAATGGTAGAGGTTGGTATAATTCAACTTAGTCAAATTTCTTTCTCTACTCTAGCATTATTGGTTCATAAGAAGGATGGATCATGGCGCACGTGTCCAGAGTATAGGGAGTTCAACAAGCTCACTATTAAAGATAAATTTCCCATTCCTATTGTTGATGAATTATTGGATGAATTGCATGGATCAATTTAATTCACCAAGTTGGATCTCCATTCAGGATATCAGCAAATTAGAATGAACACTGATGTTATTCCAAAAACAACATTTAGAAGTCACGAGGGTCATTATGAATTTTTTCTCATTCCTTTTGTACCTACTAATGCACCTTCTACATTTCAAGGTTTGATGAATTCCATTTCAAACCCTTAGAAAATTTTTGTTAGTATTTTTTGATTATATACTAATATACAACAAGTCTTGGAAGGATCATGTCCAACATGCTGACATGGTGCTCAAACTATTGGAGGAGAAACAATTATATGCAAAAATATCCAAATGTTTCTTTGGGGTACAATAGGTGGAATATCTAGGTCATATTGTATCTCATGAAGGTGTTAAGGTAGACCATAGAAAAATTAAAACCATTAAGGAATGGACAATCCCCACATCCATAAAGCATCTACAAGGAATTCTTGGGTTGACAGGCTATTATTGCAAGTTTGTTAAGAATTATGGGAGAATAGTAGCACCTCTAACAACATTATTAAAGAAATATACTTTATCATGTACTCTAGAAGAAACAAAGACCTTTGATCATATTTAAGCGGCAATGTGCCAAGCACCAATCTTGGCTACACCGACTTCACAAAAGCCTTTATTGTGGAATGTGATGCCTTAGGAAATGGATTTGGTGTTGTTTTAGTGCAAGAAGAAAGAACCATTTCTTTCGAAAGTCATCCAGTCAAAGTAAAGTATTTACATAGAGCTATTCATGAGAAGGAAATGTTGGCAATACTACATGCACATAAGAAATGGTGACCCTACCTAATGGGAAGACACTTCAAGGTAAAAACAGATCAGGATTGTCTTAAATACTTTTTAGAAAAAATATTGTCTTGAAAAGAGGAGAAAAAATGGGTCAGAAAGATGTTGGTCTATGACTCGGAAATCATCTACAAAAAAGGGAAGCAAAATGTTGTGGCAAATTCACTCTCAAGAAAGGATGAGGATGTCGAAGCATTTCTTTGCACCATTTCTATTATCCAACCAGATTGGATAAATGAAGCAAGGGATGAATGGAACAATGATGAGGAAGTGTGGGCACTAATTTAAAAGATACAAGAAGATCTCAATACATCTGATACATTTAGCTGGAAAAATGATTCGTTATGGTACAAGGGTTATACCTATGTAAGAATTCCCAACTCAAACAAACTATTCTTAGGGAATTCCACACGTCTCCCTTAGGAGGGCACTCATGACTTCTAAAAACCTACCACAGGGTTAAGAAGGATTTTTTTTGGGATGGCCTTAAATCAAATATTAAAAAGTTTGTGGCTGAATGTTTGGTTTGCCAACAAAATAAAGTTGAAACAATTATGACCCCACTACTATTACAACCTTTATCGATTCCAAGACAATGTTGGGAGGAGGATTTAATGGATTTTATCACAGGTTTACCCATTTCCAAAGGAAAGAGTGTTATCATGGTGGTAATTGATAGAACCAAGTATGCACACTTATGTGCACTATCTCATCCATTTAAAGCAAGTACAATTTCTACTGCATTTATGGAAACAATTCAAGAGCTACATGGAAAACCAAAGATTATTGTAAGTGATAGAGATCTAATTTTTACTAGAATTTTTTTAACATAATTATTTTCTTGTCTTAGGACTCAGTTAGCTCATAGATCATCTTATCATCCTCAATTTGATGGGAAAACTGAGATAGTAAACAAATGTTTGGAAGGATATCTTCATTGCTTTGTATCTGATAAGCATACACAATGGATCAATTGGTTGCTTCTAGCTAAATGGTGGTATAACACTTCCTTCCATACTGCAACAAAAGTGACTCCATTTATGGCACTTTATGAATATCATCCACCACCCATCACATCATATTTAAGAAAAAATTACAAGGTTTAAGAAGTGCAAGATCAGATCGAGAATCACGAGCAAGTTCTCCAACTCTTAAAGGATAAGCTCATCTTGGCACAAAATGCAATAAAACAATAGGAAAATCAACATCGCAATCAAAGAAGTTTTGATGCAGGTGATTGGGTACTCATACGGCTACAATCATTTAAACAAATGTCCCTCAAGCAAGCTAAGAAGGATAATAAATTATCACCACAATATTATGGTCCATACAAGGTGTTGCAAAAGATAGGTCTTATGGCATACAAATTGGAGCTTCCTGTAGCTTCCCGAGTGCACCTAGTTTTCCATGTTTCATGCTTAAAGAAGGTTATAGGTGACAAGATTCTAGTTCAAACAATATTGCCAAAACTTTATGAGGAAGGAAAAATCACATTGGAACCTAAAGTAGTCAAAGTGTGATGTAGGAAATGTTGCCTCTGTGGAAAGAGACAACTCCTCTAGCCCTAGAGTGGGTATAGTCGAAGTAATACAAAACAACAATCAATTTCCTTAAATAGTCATTGTTGAAAGAGCCTACGTCAAACAAGTGTTCGATGAAGCTTTCGTTGCGCCACTACAACGATCGTTTCCTTCTCCTCAATGAGTAATCATTCTGAAACAACACAAGAGAAGAACAGAACATGTAATCAAGAACAACAATGATCTATTTACTTATAGAGTCAAGGAACCATAAGATATGGAGTACATTTTACACAAGACATAGGAAACCATCATTGATTGTATTAAAATGAATCAAAAGAAAATCTTACAACCAAGCCTTGACATCACAAGCCTTCTTGAAGGGTCCAGTCGGTATGTTTCTTCAATCATTCACTCTCAAGAATGGATCTCCTAAATGGATGATAACTCTCTCTCTCACTCACAAGCTCTAATACAAGGCTAAGGCAATCCACAACCAATTGCTAAACTATCAACAATTCACACTGCAAACTCACACCAAAGCTAGATAATTTGCTTCAATCCAAAAACCAAGAACCAACTGATCATAGCAATGGGGAGTGATTTTATAGGAGGAAGTGCTTCCATAAAATGAGGAAGAGGGAGCTTATCCTCAAGGGAGGTTTCTCAAAAGGTGGAACTACTATCCCAGAGGAGGAAAGGTGAACTCCTTTGACCCAACAACCAGCTTTAGAATCACCAAGAAGCATTCTGTTTGAACTATTCACCATATCTGGATCGTCGCAAGTCATACACTAAGGCTCAACGATGACGTCACATGGAAGCAATGTATTGAGACAAATCATCGCAAGAAGAATCTTGAGGACTTGCGTTGAGCCCTAAAATCTGACCATCGGAGGAAACTGATGTACCCCTGTGATGACGGTGCGACGTTATAGTTCAACACAAAGAATTGTCCCAAGAATAATGATGCTTACTTGCGACGATGAAGAAACATGGATAAAAGGGCCAATCTTCAGGATTAGAGAGCAATTTCTTGATCTTCTTGAATGAGTGGGAAGATATGGACATGTTTATTTGATGTATGACATAGTGGAGGTGTCACTTAGGGACTAACATGAGGTCGATGACAAATTACTGTGTAAGAGATGCCCCCTAAAGAATGAAGCCCAAGAGAGTGGGAGGGGTGAAATGCTTTACGAAATCATAACCGAACTAGGAAACCATCGTGGAGAACCTGTAGGTGCAAGTATAACTAATATCTCTAATAGGGAAATACATGTAGTCTAGGCATTGGTGTAGCCATCCAAAAGACATATGATGTTTTGTCTATGGTATGGATGCAGCCACATAGTTGAGAAGGCCATATAAATATAGAGGTATGGTTACAGCCATCCAGAAAGACTCAGGTATGGTCGCAGCCATATAATGAAAGAGTCATGTATGTAATCATGAACCAATCCACGCAACCCAAACATATGTAATCTTAGTCAGGGGTCTGGAATCTCAATCGATCATAGTACAATTTCTAACATGTGAATAGATGTGCTGAATTTGAGCATGGTAGAAAGTCGCTTGATTGCCGGTCGATGATGAAACTGTTAACAAGCGCGAGAGATACCACCGGTGATGTCAATGGTTCTCAAGGTACTACCAGCATAATCCGAAAAGTGTAAAGAATGATCTGGAGTCAAACATTCATGGAATCACCTAATCAAAGACCAATGATGTAAGTCCATCGTCGAGCGTGAAGAACTTGTCGTTGAGGCATGCAACCTCTGAGGTACCAAAGGAATGTCTAGATCAACATCCTAGATAATGAGTTGGTGTTGACAGGAAGTGAACCATCGCAGGAGGGCCATAATGTTTCCACCATAAATGACACGAGACAAGGAACAAGAAGAAGATGGTGAAACAGAGAATCCAAGGAGGAGGTAAGGGTACAAACTCTAGAAGGATAATACTCTTGAACATATCGACGACACGACTCTAGAATGAGGCAAAATTTTGGTACCAAGGGATTAGAGGTCAGATGGAGACAACAAGGATCAAATGGAATGAGGAAAAATGAAAACCCAAACCTTGGAAGGCCAATGACGATGCAAGGATATCCAAAACTTGACAAGAACCAAAAAGTGACGATGTTCAAGAGTGACTAGCTACCGTAGGTAACCAATGATGATTTCCAAATTTTTACCCCACCATTGCTGGCGAGTACCCCAATTATTTTTGGAAAAAAAAGCTTGAAGGGGATAGCATATTCTTACGATATAAGTTTTTCCTTTAGAAAAATCCAACCTAGTAAAATTTTAGCGAGCCCTAGGGAGGAGAGGCTGGAGTCTCATCATGTCGACAAGTCTAATGTCGTAAGGGTTTAACAATTCTCACATAGGTAAAACTCGAAGTATTTTTCATGTTTATAGAGTTTAAAAAGGACACAGAAAAGAAAACTCCAAGGGGGGCATTTTTTGTAAGTTTGTGTCCCTCAACCCCAAAAAATTAGAAAACAATACTCGAGAGAACCGCTTGACCATTTTGATCAAGGAGTACTTTTCGTAGCTAGTGTTCCGGATCCAAAAAAATTAAAAAGTGATCAGAGATGCGATGTTTCATAACCAAAAACAAGCTTGAAATGAAAAAAGCTTGACCATCTTTTCGCGTTTATACAGTTAGAAAAGAGTTGAAAGTGGAACGCCTTTTTATTCCATTTAATGAGTCAAAAGGATAAAACTCAACAAACTTTTCATCTTTAATAATTCGGAAAAGATTTTAAAGAAAACTTGTGGAAAATTTCACAATATGGACCAAGCATATATTAACCATTAAAATGTATCCATCGCCCTTGTTCCTTTGCAGAAAAACGAAATATAAGATCCATTCGACAAAAATATACATCGTAATATTGAAAAACTAGGTCAAAAACCTAAAACCATAGGCAAAAATAGAAACATGTTGTAAAACCCAAGTCCTATAGTTTAAAAAACCCTAAATTTGCAAAACATATCTATATAAGACCCTTGGTAAATTATCTTTTACATTGTGCTTTGTGTTTTAACCTTTGGTAATTTTTCAACTACGTACCTATGTGATCTTTGGAGCTCAATCCCGTCACTTGTGATCAACCATTTTGCGTGAGAGTTTCACCAAGTAAGTACATCAATCTCATCCCTACATTTTGATTGTTTTAAAGTAGAATTTCATGCATTTTGGGTGGTTTTGGTGGATTTTTGGTTTCACAACCATGCTCTGGTCTTCTTGGAAGTCCCTCATGGGTTTGTGATGATCAGGGATTTTACACATACCACAATCAGGATCATTGTAGGAAACACGTGTACCCCTGTGACGATCTGGCAAAAAATGAACTATGAAATTGAGTCATCAGAGTTGTTTTTAAAATAGCTACGACGACGCCGCAAACATGAAATTTTCATTTTTAACAACATTTTAAACCAAGAAAATGGCTCAAAACAATTCTAATCGATTGCAGGGTGAAAAAATTGCATGGCAGGAACGAACGGATGACATTGATGATGAAAGAGGATTTAATGACCCAAATTGTAGAATAGCCTTGCAGAACTGCAGGTTACTAAAATTTTTCCTCACACCTCTTCTTTGGGCACAACTAGACTTGCTCGAGGTCATGATTCACTCATGGAACTCGACGGAGGGCAAGTTTATCATTCGGGGTCAGGAGATTGAGTTCAATGGTACCAACATATATTTTTTCATAGGATTATCTCATTGAGGTGAGAGACCCCGCATGGAGGGAATGCAGGTTTCTAGAGAAACACTCAACATGTTAATTGCACATTCGTGCCTGGGGGCATGTAAGTCAACCACTAGTGGGAAACTGTAGATCTCCACTGTGGAGGACTTGACACTACGTGTCTTACTATTTACAATCACGAGAGTAGTAGGCTCTTAGGCACAACATGAGGTGACTAAGACCCAACTACCGTTGGCTCTAGATTGACTTAACCCAACCATATATGACTGGGCCAAGGTAGTGTCTCTAAACCTAAAGAGACAGCTGACCAAGTGTTGACGTGGAGAGACCAAACAGTTTGGTTATTGGTCCATCCTGGTACCACTCATGCTGAAGCAAGTACCACTACTTTAGCTATAGGACATGGATGTTTCATTGCCAAGACCATGAGAGAGTCGCATCACCAGATGGGCACATTTGATGCGAGAAGGAGGTGGTTGTTCACCAGTCTCATGGGAAGCACTCTTCATGGAGTGTCTAGATCGACAGCAGGTTTTCGTTAATGATTGGCCCTATGAAGGCATAGACTTCTGAGGAGACCCTGACATGCTGCTTCTTCCCAACGAGCAATGGGACGAGAGAGGTAACACACTTGGTTAACCACCACACTATTTAGATGTTTCTTATAATGTTTTTGGATTTTTAAATGTATACATCTTAACAATTGCGTTCATTCTTGGAAATGTGGGACCTTAGAGACCTGTGGGTCTTTCTCCTACAGAACGGGGGGAGGAGAATAGAAAGTTTTCCCTACCACCCCTAGGTGGTAATGTAGACGAGGAGATAGCCTAGAACCTCGAGGGTTTGACGGAGGGGATCCCAGACTACAGGGGGTTCGAGGAGGTCCCACGAGAGTACCAGAGACATACTGCTGGTGTATCACCCAGGGTCCATAGACTACTCAAATCAGTAGCATGGTTAGTGGTCTACTACAGGGAGTAGAACCCGCAACATTAGATGCCTAGGTTCATTTTTCTGCTATTTTGAGAGACATGTGTCTCGGATGTATCATGAATGTATACCATATTTTTTGACATACACATTATTTTTGAGCACCTTAGTGTGCCACACGATATATATATATATATATCTATATATATATATATTATGATATATATATACTATCTAGGTTTATTACTGTGTCTAAATACTTTCATACAATATTTGTTTAAAATTGCATAAATCTATGTCTAAACATAATTGACCAATGCATCAGTTAACGTGTTTAATCTTCTAGGAATGTGTTGATGTTAAATTGGAAACTAGAACATTTTCATTTAATGATTAAGTACAGAAAGGGTAACATAAAATTTTTGGGACATGCTTTGAAATCCATTCAGCTCAAAGATCACATCTTTGGCAACTCTAAGGCACATGGAGCAATTAAGCCATGATTCATATAGAGAGGCATATTTAGACGATGGGGTCTTTGGGCAGGTGTTTCACCAATGCATATTTAGAGGATGAGGAATTCAAGGAGATGTTTCATCAATTGCAGATTTATAGTTATATGCATGATAGTGATAGCACCATTGACTACCATATGCAGAAATCATTGTTGTATATGTTGGATAAGCTATGTTTTTGTAAATGTCAATGATTGCAACTGATTAGAGAGCGTTACACCTCTAAGGTTGTTTAGAAATTTTTTGTAGGAAAGTAGTTGCCAATTTGTATAGGTATGTGTATTGGACCAAGATTAAAGAAAAAGTAGTTTTGTTTATAAGAGGAGGCATTATTTTGTTGTATCAAAAATCCTAGAAATAAGAAACAAGGTCTATTACCTATACCCACTCATTCCTGGGAGAGCATATGCGTGGACTTTGGGGGATGTTTACCAACAACCAGGAAAGGACATGACTAACTATTCGTGGTAGTTGATAGGTTTAGTAAGATGTGTCTCTTGATGCCTTGTAAAAATACCATCAGTGGGAAAGAACCAATCAACTTGTTCTTTGGACAAGTCCGAGTGCACTTCGAGATATCAAGGAGAATCATTTCAAATAAGGACACGAGATCCCTTAGTGCATTCTAGACTATATTGTGGGAGAAGATTGACGCAAAGTTGAATATATCTACATCATCCCATATATAGATAGATGAGTAGATAGAATTAGTTAACCAAAATTGTTTTCAACATTTTATGGGATACAACCAAAAGAATCTACAAACATGGGATGAAAATCTAGTATACATACAATATTCTTACAATAAAGAAATACACACTTCTATTCGAAAGTCACCATTTGTAAGATGTTTTGGATACTTGTCTCCTTCACCTTTGGACATTACATATGGATAATAAGGATGAGCGGGGAAATATCTTATAGAATATGCCTTAAGGGATGATAAATTTATAGAGTAGATGAAGAAAATGCACACACACTTACAAGAGACACAACATAACACTACCAATGGTCAACATAGAAGAGAAAAATAATTCAAGGTGGGAGACCAAGTATGGTTATAGTTAAATAAGGAAAGGATACAAGTGTCTCATAATAAAATCAAGGCTCTAATATATGGGCCATTAAAGATACTAGGAAAGGTGGGTGATAATTCCTTCCCACTTAGTTTACCACTAATGTGCAAACTTAGTTTTTAATGTAGAGAATATGAAACTCTATGAGCCTCCCATTCTAGACCATGATAAGAATATGTATTACCTTCTATGGAGGGTTTGGTATTAGATGTTAAATTAGAGTTGATAGAAGATACAATTTTTCATAATAAGTCTACGACTACAAGATAAGGGTGCCATGACCTTTGGTAAATTAGTTTCAAAACAAAAATTCAATGAATAGCTAAATGGTATACCCGAGAGAAGGTGCAGGAAACATTTCCTCACCTCATTTAGCATAAGCCTTTTGGGGACAAGATGGTCTAAGAATGGGCAGGTGTGATCCAAATTTGATCATTATATATTTTTTCATCCCTTTTTATTTCTTTAGAGTGGAAAAAGCGAAGGAATAATCTCCCATAATGACTTTTACTGGTGGAACCGAGTTTAGTAAATTGGGTTCTCAAACTCTCTGGGAGAATTTTGAGGCATCAAACAATGTTTATTGGGAGAAAAACTTTTCCAATTTATTATTTTGCATTCCTCTCTTATTATACATACATGTACCTTTCACACATTGAAATGTTAATTATAGTTTTTATGTGAAATTTATGCCACTCAAAAGTTGACCTTCTTTTTTTCACCATGATAATTTCAGAGGATGCGAGAGAAACCCCCATTATTCATGAAAAAGGTTCTACCCATGTGAATATGATGAGGAAGATTCTAAAAAGCCACTTTTGTAAGTAGAATTAATTTTTAAGGTGGTCAAACCTAACTATTAAGTGGCTTTGAGGTTGTGTCATAACCAAGTCACTTGGAGGAAAAAGGGTTCCATTATTTTGAGTGCATTTGTTCCATAGTTGAGAAAATACAGCGAAAAGGGAACGGAGATAGACCACATAGAGAGCTTTTATGAATTTTACTATCCTATAATCCACATTCCATACTTATTTTTACTCATAGACATTTTATATTCAAAGCAAGAGTGTAGAGTGATGTCACCTTCTCTGTGGTTCTCCCAAAAGGGTTTCCGAAGTCATGTCTTGTGTCAAATGTGTGCATGATAGATTTTATTTGATATTTATCTATTTATTTAATAATTTTAACTTGCTTGCATATGTTATTAACAATAATCTATAGATCTATAAATCTAAAGAGAAATAAAATTGTAATTGTGTACATTTTGGAAAATTTTTTGTAAAATATTTCCAAATCTATTGTGAAAAACTCTCTAGTGGAATATCCATGATAATTTATGTATTAGGGAATAATCCCTAAAAGTTAAAAAACTTAGAAAATTCTAAATTTTCAACCAAAAATTAATAAGTGATAACACTTAGGTTGAACTCGACCTATTACATTAAAATTTAGAAATGTATATTTGATTGAAGGCACTGGACCATTTTTTTTTAATGAGACTACAACATACATGGGCGTAATTTCCTTCTCGAACATAACACCGTTAGGGTAAAAACGATACATTTTCATAATGTCTAATTTAAAAAATTAGTTGTGGGTATTTCTTTTCATGATGGGTGAGCTCAAATGCACAAGAGTTCCATACAAATATACTAGGGAGTGAAAGTGTGTCCAGCCTACAAGTTGCGAAGCCAGAACATGTCACCGGTGTTGAGAGATTCAAAATTGAACCAAAAATACATACGTCATCCCAATGGTTTGGTGTACCTAGATTAGAGCCACAAAACCTTATGAGTATAAAATATGGGTCAAGGATATACTAGTAGAAATATTTATATTGTCAAAAGAAAATAAAATAAGAAGTGGATATGATTATACATATGAAGGAGTCCCATTCAATTCTCCCTACAAATAGGTATGAAGTATCTTAGAAATTACCCATATGTAAATATGTAAGAATGGGCATTGGACTAATAAAAATGGGTAGGGGAAAACCGTGAATAATAAAAAAACTTTAGTCAAGAAGAAATGATTTTTTTTACGAAACAAATTACTCATTTTTTTACTTTTGTCTAGCTCTAGATAAACATTTAAACATAGGTCCCAATTATGACCACACAATGAATCTTAGTGTGCCATGGTCTCAACATCCCACCACTAGGTCATAAACAAATTGAGAATAAAATGAGAAATACAAAAAATAACTGAGGATTTTTTTCCTAAGAAGAAGGAATTTACCTCATGTCGAGAAACCTTTACTAAGAGAAGGTCAAAAGAAACACAATTATCTCACAAAGCACGTGTAACACATAAAAAAGTGTGCTAATATAAACCTTGTATCAATTTTTAGCTAGAATATGCCATAGGTATGAAGAAGAAATGAGGGTTACATGGAGAAGAGTGTATTCAAGGTAGACCCTTACAAGACATTCAACAAAAATAAGACTAACACTAATAGGGAAAATTTGTGATCGAACGATAGTAGGAAAGTCTTCACATCACTATAAGGGAAATATTCCATACTAAACCAACAATTGTAAGTAAAATGATTGGTTAAGCAAATGTATGAACAAAACTAAAGACAAAAGAGTATAAATATGCAGATATAAAGTTGACCCTATACCTTGTTACTTACTAGTTCTGCCACATGGTGCCAAAATGTGCCACCAATGAAATAAAATGAATGATGCATGGGACAAAAATGAGCTATACCTAACATGGAAAATTCATAAGGAATGATAGATCGAAACCTAGTAGCATAGTCGAATGACACTCTTGCTGTATCCAAGAAGAAAACTAACAAATGAATTGGAAGGCATATCTTTTCACATGAATCAAATCCCTAACACGAAGCATCGTGAAATTTTTAAAACATAATTAGGACTATCAATTACAAAAGTATGCCCTACAATGTCAAAGCATGTGATATCCTATGAGGAATACATGCGGTCATGATGTAGGAGCATTCAACTCAACATTCTCATCATATTCTAGTTGACTTAGGTGGTCTAGTGTTTTCAAGGAAGCTGGATTCCTATGTATGTAATTATTAATGTTTTAAGTGATTAGAATAGGAATTAATTAGATATTGTGAGGATATTTGTAAATTCTCTTGAATGTAGGAGAACATGGGTGATTAATGATGATGAGAGAGTTAGAAATCAATTGTAAGTCTTGGACTAGAAAGTGGTTTCATGATTCGAGGAGCGAGGGAGGATTCTTATGGAAAAGTAGGAGTCAAAAGTTGACTTAGAAGATATTTAGGATTTAGTTCAGTAGATTAAGGATCTGAGCCTGAATTAGTTCAACATAATGTTTTGTATAAATGGAAGCCTAAAAGGCATAGAGGATCAATAGTTAGAGAAGTTGTTAGTGAGTCAAAAAGTCAGCTAAGCCTACGGGAAGAGAAGAAGAAGGGCCATTCATATAGAAGATCAGCAAAAGGAAGAGATTCCTATGTCAATGTTTATTTGTTAATACATATTACTCGATTCAGAGTTTTTATAATGTGTATTTTGTAGCTAAATTATAAGCTGTGTGTGACTAGAGTAATTATGTGTAACTTATGTTGCAGGTGTACAAAATGAGGGAAGGGGTAACAAAGAAGAGTGTATCAGGTTTACACACAATCAGTGTTGGAGAGATCCTTCAATATTCTAGTGAATATGTGAAGGAGTGAAATAACGGAGTTGAAGATCAGAATCATAGCAAGTGAAGACCATAAGGTGGAAGAAAATACATAGGGAGAAAGCCGAATGGGTTGTTACACAACAAGAGACAATTGAATGCAGTAGGGGAGCATATGATTCATTGGATCAATCAGATCAATGAATGAAAGCGAAGGAGGTAGACGACAAGGATTAAGTCATGCTACATATATAAAAGACGTGAATGATGGTGATTAATAACCACTGTGGGGGTAGGAGATTATGGGATGCCTTGATCGTGATTGATGTCCCATAGTAAATCCTAACTATTGATCCCACAATCAACATTTATGTCATAGTCAATGCTTATGTCATAGTCAACTGCAAGGTTATGTTGGTTGATAATCCATCTGCTAGTTAAAGGGTCGCAGACTGGAGGACTTGATGGCTTTTGTTATCTTATGGATATCTAGTTTTAAGTTGACAGGAAAATAGTGTTAAACCCGTACCCGAACATTTGTAGATCAAGGACTGATAATTCTCATCAGCTACGTGAAGGCGGTAACGATGACATAAGTGATCCACCCGATATCCTTGTAGACTGTCAGATCAAGCGGACTTTGATCAACGAATATAAAGCGTCAGGTTAGTTTGATTATCAGGAAAAAGTGTAGCTATTGGATCGAGGGTAAGATTGATAGTGGAGATTAAAGGGAAAATATTTGTGGTGAGTCGACCCGATGAAGTTATAGGTGGGATTTTAATTTATTTGGAGTCCGTTTGTGTAATCACATATTTCAAGTCGGGAGTTCTCAATTCATGTTCTATTGAGTGCTTTGAAACTCTGCAATTGCGATAAAGGATGATCTGGTACGTAGACTAGGTTAATTATTGAAAAGTTCTGTATGAGATTCAATTAAAGGCCGTTAATCTTAAATTATGAAGGTTTGACCAAATAAGTTATAGAAATTCTTGAGATTAATAAGATTATGAATTTTATATGCATACTGTGAGTATCGCAAGATTTTTCCTACGTCAGTTCATTAATAAACTCTATCAATGTAGACAAGTAATGGACTTAATGTAAAAAGAAATATGCGACCTCAACTAATGATTAAGGAAAACCATATAAATAAAAATGAATCGAATGGAAAATAAACCAAGTAAAACATTTATTCACATAATATATTCAAGTTTAAAAAATGTAATAGAAGGATGAGGTAAACCCGTAATCACATAAGGGATAAAGGCGGGATGGAATCCCACATTATATATTATCGCACTCACTCTATATAAATAGTTAGGAGGCTTAAAGAATATATTCCAAACTATTAAACGTAAGTTATTTTTTATATTGGAAAAGTATGGTGTACAAGGGACCCATAATAGACTTAAATGAATTATATTCGAGTATGTCCTAAGTTGAAATCAAAGGCATGGGATAATCATCAAAATGTTAAAATAAGTTGTACAGATGTGTCTTTATAATATGAGTAGAGATAATGTAAAGGTTTAAGTTTAAATAGTTCATTAATAAAGTAAAGGGAAATGGTGGTTAGTTTATTTGAAGTTAATGATTACATTTGAATTAATGTGATAATAATTTAACTCTAATATGATAATAAAATATGGATGTCTAGTTACTTATAATAATATGTTTTCTCATATATATTTTTATATGGATAATGTTACCATAAATAATATTAATTGTATTAAGAGGTACTCTATAACCAAGTATAAGAGAAATGTGTAAGTGTAATCTAAGAATGTTGGTTAGAGTTTTCTAAATGTTAGAAATATATATATATATTATATATATAATATTATATATATAAATACAAAACAAAAACAAAACAAAGAAACAAAATCAAATGTGTTGGTTTGATAGTATTCAAATAAAATAAAATAGAAATATAAAATGTAAATGAATGTCGAATAATTCCACCTAGAATTATCTATGTCATCTTAATTTATAAAAGAAAAACTAACTAAATAAAAATAAAAAAATGGGATAAATATAAAGTACAAAGCTATGGGCTATAACAAAACCATGTAAAAAAAATAATATATTAAATAAATAGAAAGTACAAAACCATTCAATATAAACAAGCCATGGGATATAACACTTTTCTCAAAATGTACTTTAACACAATAAAATCCAACAACTAAAATCCAAGGGTTTAGTAAGATAAAGAGTCAAGTGATATTTAAATATTAAATATTTAATTTAATAAAAATTAAAATTTTTCACAATTTAATAGTGTTTAATATCAATTAATATAAATAAAAAAACAGTAATATTAATGTAAGGTAGTTAAATTACCACAAAAAATTTAAATGAATAATAAGTTATTATATAAATTATTTGTGTGGACCATTTAAAATAATTATATATATATATATATATTATATATATCATATCTATATATATATATATATATAAGTATCATATATATATATAATATATATATAATATAATATTGCATTTTAAAATAAATTTTTTCAGAGGAATTCACCAAAATTTCGCAATACAATTTGAAGATTTTTGTTATTCAAAATACATTTTTTAATGCATAAATGGATTCAACACCCTAAAAAAACCTCACACACTCAATTATGCACATTAAACAATTTAAGCTCAAGTTTTTAAAATAACCAAAATAATGGTCATGACAAAGGCTATTTCGTCTATACATTAGACTAACACTATATATATTAATGATTTAATAAATGAAAATGGAAATAAAAATGTGTTATATATGAAATACTTGTTAATTTTTTAGCAATAATTATAATAAACATTTAGGTACATCTTAACTCTACATCTACCATGCACCAATAGGGACCAAATCACTTTTTACTCAAAAGGGGGTTCTAATCTAAAGATATTTGATCCCTCTCACCCCTTGGTAGATACGAAGTTAATATGGATCCAGCATGTTGTGTGTGTGCATGCGTGTGTATGTATCTTACGAGGTAGAATATGTATGCTTTCATAGTATTTAGTAGTCAAATTAATGCATGTAAGGGATTCCTTGTGCCACAAACAAAGAGATATTACACACTGATTTTTAGTATTACGCCTAGTTTATGAGATGGTAAGTATGATAAATTGTAGACTATTTATGACACAAAATCAAGCAACAAAAAATACTTGAAACTATTGCAATGTTATATTAGTTAGCAATTGGATATATATCTTGTGGGATTTACTTCATTTTATGTATGAACAAATTAATATATCTCCAATTTTTATGAAATACATGTTTGCATGTGTAACTATTTATAGAAATCTATTATGGAAATTGATAAAATTATAATTTAATCAATATCTTTGTTTTAGTTAAGTAAAATAATTAGGAAAAAGTGAATTAAAAATTAAAGAAAATAATATTTAGATAATAGAGAAAACAACATTATATTATTTTTTCACTATAGTTTATTTAAATTGTTTAAACTATGGAAAATTGTGGTAGCCAAATAATTTTCCATACTTTTTCCAAAATAAAATTTACTATTTTCCATATTTTCTTAAAATATTTTTCTTTAACTTAAAAATCACCAAAAATTTCTAAATGATATGAAATTATTAGAAATTCGAACATTTTAAAAAACATTTTCCAAATATTTTAAGAAAAAAATAAATGTGCTTATTACAAATAGGTAAAATTCGTGAAAGTTTCTAAATGCTAAAATAAATTTATATCCTTAAATTTTTCCAACTAACAACAATAACCATGACCATTTTCCGTAGAATTTGATTCAAACAAATATTCATTAAAATCAAAATTTTACATTAATTAAAATATATATTTTTAAGCCAATTGTATTGACTTCCATAAACCAAAAAAATATTACATTGTTCATTCCATCCTTTTTTTACCATAGGTTAAGAAAATAATAAATATAAAACTATAACAATAACATCATTTGCATCAAAACTAAAAATTCTAGGAAAACATGAGAACATAACAAATAAACATAGGACATCAGCGAAACACATCAAACACGCACCCACAAATAAATGACCTCCCTTCCATTTAAAATTTATAGTAAATTTAGTATTTTCAAAAACTCTTAAAAATATGATGATAAGTTTAAAGATAAATTAATGCCATTAATTTTAACTGAAATTTATT